>SNQJ01S0077179.1:50997-69653 GCA_010110895.2 Picea sitchensis | reverse complement strand
GATGCTGAATGTGCCATTGTTTATTTCCCTGCATTATTGTGATCATCATTTAGTGTTTCAGCAAAGAGTTTAAAAGAAGCATAATTGTTTAAGCTCAGGTACAACTAATTCACCCCCCGCCCTCTTAGTTGTCCAACAAAGTTGACATATTTGGGACGGCCACATGTTGGCAACGTGAACCTCTAAACAAGATTTTCCTTTCTTATTTTTAACATCTTTTTTCTCAATTATCAATTTTTGGGATTGTCTATCAAAAACAATGCTCTGGAACAAAAAGGATTCATCTTCGTCAAATTTTTCAGTGACGGATATGTCCATTGGATGGCTATGGTGGATGGTGTCTCTGGGCTGATCAAGGAAGTAGATCATGCTATCCAAATCAGTGTCAAGTTCCATGTTCTCACTCTGAATTTTTGGCTCTTCTTCCTGTCCCAATTTTTTTTTCTCTTCTTCTCTAGTGGAAGCTTGTGAGAACTATCAATTTCAAAATGTGGAGGGTCATTATCTTCTCCTCTGTTTGAAGAAATCTAAGTTTCTTTGTTGTTGTGGTGGGCCATTGGGGCGATGCTCTGGGATGTCATACATTTTGGAGTGGTATTTGCGGATTTAACACTTTTCTCACTGGGGCCTTTCCCTTGTTGCATGCATAATTTAGTGCAGATTTTCACTGTGTACACATCACCAACATCAGAGGCAGGACCGTTATCACCACTGTCTCTGCTTTTGGTCAGGTGTTTATTTAAAAATAAATCATCAAGGCCAAGTGTTTGTAAATGTTTCCAAAAACTATTATAGGGGTATAACCCTCTTATGATTTCAGCATATCTCAAGTTGGAGATGCTAGAATGTGCTACGAAATCGTCAATTTTGTTGACATTTTTCAACACGAACTCCCCTACTTTCCAAGATAGAGTAATGAAGTGTTTTTTCTTCTTCTTTTGGAACAGATGAAACCAGTAGCTATTTTGGCGTGCTACTTCTGCAACAAACATTATGTCTGTAATGCAACAGGAAGGAGAGAAGGCTATTCCGTGGAGCCAAAAATTCTTATCACAGTGTAACTATCTAAAAGTTTGAGTGTCCCCTTCTTGTCCAAAAATCAAGTTGCCTATTCAGATATGCGAGGAGTATCTTCTCCTAACAACAAAACTTTGAAAATAGACAGGAAGCCATTAAAAACCTCATAAAAATAGTGGGAATCCTTGTGCTTCCACAAGGTCTGGTACCAGAACGTTACTAGGTGAAATTTGTAGTTGACATTCTTGGACAGAGACAATTGCGGAAACCGATAGGAATATACTATTGAAAAAACTAAATAGGAAGACATCTAAAATTTATTTTCCCTTTTGTAGCTTGACAATTGGGAACATATTTCATGGGAAATTAACTTGCCCCAATAAAAAATGGCTTGTTTATTGATTGTGAAATACAAAATATAAAGAGCCATGCGGGAAACAGTTGTTGTGGACTCTTGTCTGGTTATTCTTGTAAACAGCCAGAAAATTTCGCGAAATGGATTTCTAAAGGAACTAACTTGCATGCTTGTAATATCTTCAGTAACTAGAAACGCATTTTCCAAAAAATGGGGCAAGAGATCCAAATCGTTATTATTCTTTTCTAGGAACTATTTACAATCTTCTCCTATGAACTTCAATGTTGGCTCTGGCAATTTTAGCAGCTGGCGAAATACTTGAGGTGACAAAGAAATAGAAGAGCAGTCGCACAGTGGAATAATTTTTTTCTCTTAAATAAATTTATCTGTTCACCAAGAGACTAGGTCTTTACAGTCAAAAACCTCAAGGACATAGCCTGCACAAGCAATCCCGAAGGTCCAAATTACTTGGTTCTCTGCAGTAGAGGTTGAGTAATAATAATATGCCCTGGACCACTAGAAGTTCTGGTCCTTGCGCCTGAAGATGTTGAGTGTATCTCCATAGAACTGTTGTCGAGTTGATGCCATATCTTTATGAGAATGTTGGTTTGTTGCAGATCATGGTTTAAATGAATAGTTAGAGAGGATAATGTAACTCTTCGATAAATCTTGGTTAAATGTTATGAATGGGAAAGCTCTTTGAGCCTTTCGCTGAGTAATGACAATCTGTATGGGTGGTGCATGATGAATTGTTATCACTAAAGATTATTTATTGCATATTTAGAAAAGCGAACGTGATGGGTACGGTGAAGAGAAATTAAGGATTGGAAGTTTCGTGAACGTGCAAACGAGATTTCACGATTTTTAAATCCACACTCGGAAGGGATAGTATAATCACCCCGAAAATTTTGGTTTAATGCGCATCAATATGAGATGTCCTCGAACCATTCACCCATCAATGACAATTTATATGGTTTCTGCATGATGATCTGTTAGAATTAAATGCCACCAATTCCATATTTAGAAACAAGATATGTATATATATATATATATATATATATATATATATTATAGACAAGTGCGAAGGTGATGGAGACAATGAAGAGCAAGGAAAGAATGGCAATCTATGAAAAGTGATCAGATGGAATTCAAAAAAGGATTACGGGAATACTCAGGACAACCAAGTGTTGCACGGTCAAATTTCATGTATTGGAAATTTTGAGTACAAAATGCGTAAAACAAAAGAGATCATGATGGGGAAGTTCAACGGCTGGTTTATATATTTGAGGAATTCCGACAAAGTGGCTAAGTATGGAATAGGGAAATTGTTAATTTCATGCATAGAAATAAGATCTTATATATAATTGGGAACTGCTAATCGCAAAGGGGAGAAGGCACAGGAAACAATGACTACGAATTGAATATTTCTTCAACCTGCCAAACTGATGATCCAACAAAGAAATTTGAAGAAAAGGAAAAGTATGGAAAGAAAACAGATGGGCTTCAAAATGAGGTGACAATAGTTATTGGTCCCACGGACGGACGGATGAGGCATAAACAGGAGACCTAAATAGGATACCTAAACAAGAGATCTAACCAAGAGGACTAGACCATAACAACCATACCCCCTATATGGAAAACACAACCCTTGATCAACCTCAGCCCTTGAACCTCGACCATCTCTGCCACTACAGATATATAAACTTGGAACAAAATATGTGAGGACCTAATGCAGACCCCCCCTTCCTCAAGGTCCACTAACCTCTAGGTCAAGGATCGTTCTTCACCCTTGATGAGCCGAAATGGCTCACTGATTCCCTGTTGGAACCCCTCAAACAGATCCACAGGTCCTTAAGCTAGACCCCACCTACACAACTGGTGCTAGGCATGGGGTCTCAACCCATATTATTGTGTGCCAATAAACGTGGTGCTTTGTGCTTCGGTTTCAGGGATATGAGTGCAACACGCTCAATCCTTCTCACATTTGAAGCCCCAAAACCCGATTAGATCTGGGCAAATGTTAGTCCACCCTCCTATGCAAACAATTCAACCACGCGCTATGAATTGGGTCCCAGTGTGAACAACGCTTCCTTCCTCACAAAATCCTAACTCCCAAAAGTTGGTGGCTAGATCGGACAGTCCAGATCCGTCATGATCCGATGGCATGTATTTCCCCCTGGTTTTTGCGTACTGGGGATTCAAAAGTCAAGGCTCTACCTTTCTCCCAAACTTCGTGAAGCCCGATCTCCCGGTATTCAACCTACGACCCAGATCCCACTAGATCAATGACTTCGATCTCCTCTAAACTTTCAAAACCGGATGAACCTCCCACTATCCTCCTCGCAACTTGGCATGATCAGACGATATTCATGGTTTCGGAACCCCTCCTTAGGAGCACTCCATCATCTATTCAAGACACAATGAATCTCCAACATATTCCCCTACATGACCCTTTCTCTGGATCTGATAGTTCACCATCTTCCGGGGAATTCTCTTAACCCTGATGGCTTCTAAATCTCTGCCACGAGCTAGCTGAATGGACGCTCCTAACTTATTTCGGGGTTTCGTGACCCTCAACTCTAGGAATGATGTTCTCTAAACCCCGAAATCTGAAATATGAAGTCCCCATGTGTACACGATAATTAAGGTTCACGCACATCTGGCAGGTCTGACAGTTGTCGGCTATCTGCACTCAAATCCAATAGCTCAGATACATTTTCTCTTGCTCTTTCCTCCATTCATCTGGACATGCTCAATGGTCCATATCTCAGCTCCTCAAATGATCCAACGACAGTTGTTCTCCTCCTCCTGATCTTTGGCACCTTTCTTCCCAGTCTTAGAAGATTTCGATGCTTCAAAAGGCCTCGACCTTTGCCTCCTCTATGAATCATGTGACCTTGGGTCCCACCTGCATTCTGGAAACACTATCCCTTTTGAGCTTGTCAACTTTTCTCTATTTCTAAGGCACTCATCCTTTCTCTGAGTCTTCTTTCGAAGACTTCTGGTGTTCCTCCTAGAAAAATTTCGTTGTGCTTGATCTCCTGAGCTTCTTTGATCTTGAAGCAAATTCACCATGCACACACTCCTTGTGCTCTGACTAGCCTTCAGATGGATCCTACTCAACACTCCATCCAAGTGTTTTCCTGGTGCATTCCATGCATAGGTCTTCCTCCTTTATGATCTCTAACTGCTCGAACCTCAAAGGTCTTTGTCTCTTTCATCCCTCGAAGAGATGCAAGTGCCCTCTGGAAACTTTTTCTCAAGCACTTATTGTGATCTAACATAGTATTTAACAAATCTGTAAGTGTATTCTCTTCGACAATTCTCCTTCCCCTGAACTCGAAATAGAGTTCCTTCAGTGTACTCTAAGCACTTGCTTGATGCCCTCCTAGAAGAGCTCTATAGAACCTATAGTGATTCTCTCTTCTCGACACCCTCCTCTGCACATTATTACCTCCAAGGTGTTCAACAACCTTGAGGCTTCTCCCTAAGTCTAAGAATTCCTCTGGTGCACCCTCCTAGCACGTCTTTGTTTGATTCTACAGAACTCAGAAGTTCACTCATGCACTGGCCTTCAGAGTCCTCAGTACTCTGTCATGAAATCTCTTGCATGAAACCACAAAGAACCAAGACTGGAAATCAAATAAACTCACAGATATATAGAGAAGTCTATCTATCACCTTCATATGTAACCTAACATACATTTACAACATAAAATAACACATAGATGGCATTCACTCATAAACACATAAACACACAAAGAATCTCATGTAGGAAGAACTGCTCTTTGTATTAATCTCATAATGCCTATACAAAGGTTACAAAAGCTTGAACTGCAATAGAGTCTTGAATCCTCTCTTTTCTCCTCTCTAATCTACCTATCCGCCTCTCACAGAACTCTCTCTTTTTTTCTTTTTTCTTTCTTTCTGGTTCTAATGAGTCTAGATACAAAGATCTTTTACCAAAAGGGACTCCTCGAGCTCTTCCCTCCATCTCACCTACTCTCATAAATTACATTCAATGGTTATCTAGTCTATATTAGATCTAGATCTTCATCCTGTCAACCATTTGAGATGACTCTATCTACGACCTGCCCAAAAGCATGGCTTTGGCTCTACCAACCTTAAATACATTTAATTACAATTTCAAATTTTAAAATGAGAGGGTTGGTGCGTCTCTCCTCCATGAATGTTCATTGAATTTTCTATATGGATCGTGCACTGCTGGGTGAAGCGATGCTCCTACATCATACTCAAATGCTATGAAAATTTCATGAGCTCATGCTCATGATATTCCCATCTCTACTGTTGAAATCCACCTGGATCACAAACTATCTTCTGGAGTTGTCCATCTGCTCCACTGCCTTGTTGTTGTTGTTGTTGTTGTTGTTGTTGCTTCTTTCCTGCTGCTCTTGTAAGTCTTCCTCTTGTCATCATCCTCCAACTGAAAGTTTCTTGCGTTGACCTCAACATTAGCCTCTTGATTTCTTCTATCACCTCTTCCAACTGCTCTTATGGTTGGCTTTCCTTATGATTATCCCCCGTGCAATTTTCTCCATCCCTTGTGGCCTTGACAAGCCACTCTGTTACTTATTTCAGCTCTGCAGTCTCTTCTTGACTGACCTATTGTTCAACTCTCTTCTATGACATATTAGCCTCTTCCATTTCTCCTTGCATTGGTTCAACTCCATATCCCCCCAACTGCTCCCCAGACTGGAATTCTGATTCATCTTCTGCTGCATGCCTCGACACTGTAGTCATCTGTTCATCTCCCTGACTGAAATGTTCGAGAAATTTCTTTGAATTCTCTTCTCCCAAAATATGCATGACTATCTTCTCATGGCAGTCATCTATTGGCTCTAGATGGTTCAACCAATCCTCCAGCATATTCAAATCCTCCTCCCATGGAGTGAGCATCTTGTCTGCATGATCTTCTTCTATTGGGGTAGACATCAATATCTGCTCCTTCTCCTCCTCTATGATAGTCACATCTGGTTGTCCTTCTCCTGTTATTATTGCAAATACAACATAGGATTTGGCCTCAACCAAGATATATGGCAGGAATACCTTTATTCCTCCAATGATTAAAAGGCATCTCTGATCCCCCTCCATTATCTCTCCTTGATGATATGAACTCACCTCTAAGTTCATGAGATTGTCAACTAATCTCATCTCGCTTCCCTTTCCCACCTGCAAATTTGGGATTTTTTTTCTACCCTCCTAGAATCCTATGAGATCCTCCAATGATCCCATCTCATTTCCCCCCTAGCAACTTGAAATTTCCTCATCGCCCACTTGGTCATTTCTGAGATCTCTGCTTGATCTCTAATCCTCACCATCTCCGAGACTCTTCCCAACTTCTAGCTCACAGATATGAACCACTTCCTCTTCACTTCTGAGGCTTTCAACATGCCTCAGCCATCCTCTCAACATCTTTCACTATCCCCTGGCCCACAATTTCCAAATGGGACATTTTACCTTCTTCTTCATGGGCCACTTGTACACCCAATGCTCTTTAGCATCCTGCTGCATTTTAAATGCAAGCTTCTCCATTCTTTCTCTTATCTTGCCAAGTGCTTGGCCTATCTCAGCCTTGTTTTTTGCTAGCGGTCTCCTCTTGGACCACGTTCATGGCCTTCAATAGCCATCCTTCCTTTTCCAACTTCAATAACACAATTGGTTCTTTTGTCTCAATGCACCTGGCTATCTACCATTTGTTGCACACCCTGCAACAATATTTCACACAGAGAACCAACAATATGTCTTCCTCCAGCTCCCGATACCACTGACGATATCGAACTCTCTTCTTATTTACTCTTCCCCGGCCTACAAAAATCAATTATGTGCAATATCTGATACCAAATGATGCATACCCCCCCTTCCTCAAGGTCCGCTGACCTCCCAGTCAAGGATCATTCTTCACCCTTGATGAGTTGAAATGGCTCACTCGTTCCCTGCTAGAACCCATAAAATAGATCCACAGGTCCTTAAGCTAGACGTTTTCTGCACAACTGGTACTAGGAACGTGGTCTCAGCCCATATTACCACACAATATGACCACGGGCCAATATCCTTGGTACTTTGTGCTTCGGTTTCGGGGATATGAGTGCAACACTCTCAATCCTTCTCATGTTTGAAGCCTCGAAACCCAATTAGGGTCGATAAAATGTCATTCAACCCTCCTATGCAGACAATGTGACCAGGCGCTATGAACTGGGTCTCAACACGAACAATTCTTCCTTCCTCAGAAAATCCTGACTCCTGAAAGTCGGTGGGTAGATCGGAGGGTCCAGATCCATCATGATTCGACGACCCGTATTTCCCACTTGTTTTCGCGTACTAGGGATTCAAAAGTCAAGGCTCGACTTCTAGCCCTTGACCAAGTTTTGAGGAACACTTGGTCATATTTGACCATTTTTGGACTTCGACAGTCTATCGAAGATGGAGCGCCAGGCGAAGCAAAGATCACGCGATCTCGACCCACTTTTGGGGCCCTTTTAGCATTTTGGGTTAATGTAATGGGAAAGGGATGTTGGCCCATGGGTTTACCCATGTTTAGGCCTATTTTGTAAAGTATAAATAGGTAGCTAAGCAATGTAAGAGAGGGAAAGAAGATAAGCTAAGTTCTATTAAAGGCTTTGTGTACATTGTGTGACTAACTTACAGAGCTGAGTGCAAGTGTTGTAAGTTCTAAGTGCATGTATTGTAAGAAGGATCTATGCTAGATCTACTCAAGGAAGGAGGATATGGAGAGGTTCATGCAAATCTCCTGTCCTATCACTATGTGGAGTACAAGTGTGAGCTTTGTGCTGTAACCCGATTGACCAAAGCTAATAAAGAAGAAGAAGACTTTGTGGACATAGCTCCAAGGTGGGGGTGAACCATGGTAACTCTGTGTGTTATGCTCGGTGCTTTGACCTAATGTGTTTGTCTCTTTCCATGTGTTGTGCTTGATATGATTATGCTATGTGCTTTGATATGATATAATTAGATACATCCACTTTGCTTTGTGATTCTTAGATGTGTGGGTGTAGATCTAACATATATGAAAGTGTTGAGTGCTAGACCTAATTTGTTGTTTCTAAGTGCTAACTTAACCTAGATCTAAGTGAATGCTACAGTGCTCTGTGCCATCTACGGAGTGCCATGAGGGTTAAATACGGATGAATGACCTATGCTAAAAGTTCTCGCTAAGAGTAAGAATCACAGATCTGTGTCCTCTATAAGGTTGCAGATACTCGAGTCTTGCAACCATCCCTGCCTCTACCTTAGGTGAGACTTCATCTGCTTCACAGGTGTTGCCTAAAGGGCCGGTAGTTAGGGTATTTTTGGTGCATTTTTGAAGCATTGAACCCTGGGTCTGTCCCTATGCCAACAAATGGCTCTGTTAGTGGGACCTAAAACTGTGATTGCTGGGAACTAAGGAAGAAGAAACTTTGTGCAAAAGGAAGGTCTGTGCGTAGATATGCTGCCCTAGTGCACAGATTTTTACTCGACTTTTGAAGATTTGTGCCAAAAATAAGGTCAGGTCTGAAGAAAGGAAGATCAGATCCAAAGAAAAGAAGTGAGATCTGAATGCTCTGTGCTCTAAGGAAAGTAAAAGTGGAAAATTCTGAAAGAAAGAAGTCAGATCTACAGAAAAGAGGTAAGATTTGTAAGATTTGTTCCCTAATAAAGGTAAGAATAGTCAAAATTTCTTAGATCTAGAAGCTTTGTGCTCTGTAGAAGTAAGATAAGTGAAATTGTTTGTTTCTAGAGCATGGATCTAGGTATGTTTGATAGATTTTGTCCTAGCTTAAAAAATAGGGCATTAATAGATGAAAGAAAGTTTGATATGAATAGATATGATAAGTATAATGATAGATATGTTATACCTATGCATAGAAAGAATGTCTGGACTAACAAATGGATGCAGGATCCTAGAAAGAAATTTTTGCAGGCTAGACATTATGTTCCTAGCGCGTAGTACAAGAAGAGTTGGGGATCATTGAAGAGAAACAGAGGATTAACTCTTTGTTACAGTTGCAGAAGACTAGGTCATCTTGCTAAGGTATTCCCTGGGAGAAAACCTAGTTTCCTCCATTGTAAGGCTATGGACCATGAAGTACTAGATTTCCCTAGAATGATTGCTAGACTTGAAAAGATGAATATGGAGCATTCAAACCTTGAAGGAGACCAAGAAACTAAGATTATAGAAGAACCCCAACAAGAATCAGAGATTATGTTACTGAGAATGAAAGAAACCCTAAATGAACATAAAGATGTCAGTTTGTCAAATATATTCAAAGAAAAGGACAAACTCAAAGTAAGAATAGGAGACTTCAACATCAAATGTTCTCTAGATGAGGGAACACAGATGAACATTATGAAAAAAAGTACTTAGGAAACCCTGGGAAGGCCTGCTATGGTTGCTTCACTAGGAAGAATAGGGTTATTTAAAGGAAAAATGGTAGCCCTATGTGGTAGAATTACCCAGATAGCTATGAGTACCCATGGAGCTTCGACAGAGGAAGAGTTTGAAGTCAATATATTTACTGAGGACCGTGCCCCATTTCCATCATTGTTAGGAAATACTTGGATTGAAAAATACCATATACGGAGAAAAGAAGAAAAGGAAGCCCTAGAACATAAGAAGCAAGATCTCATGGAATTTATGACTAGAAGGATCACCTACTTGATTGAGGAACAAGAGAAAATATATCAACTGTTGAACACCAGGGACCTAAGTTTCAAAGATATAAGAGCGTTAGAGAAACCACAAAGACCGAAATTCCTAATCCATATGAGGAAGGAGTATTATCCTTGGATCTGAAGAAAGAACCTCAGTCACGTGAAGTGCCTATGTTGAGAGAAGATAAGACTCAGAATGGAAAAAGGATGACCGAGATGAAGCTCACTAGGAAGAAGGCTAGGAAGCTAGGTAAAAACACAACCAAGATCGAAAAGTTACAGAAGGTTTCGGAGGAAACTTCGCAGAAGGAAAAAGCACAAGAATTGAGCTTCATCGGGATCTCAAAATAGTGACATATGCCACTTCTCCGAGGCGAAGTAATATAGCCATTGAAAGCCACTATAACCATTCGACTACCTCTCCGAATGGGTCAAAAATCATTTATGTCTCACCACTAGACCATTCAATCGTGCCATAATGGATAGAACATAAGTTAACATAGCCTCATACCCATTGCAAGCAGACCGTTGCTAAGTTTCCCTACTTAGTCCATCATGCCACGCACCAAGAATACTTTTTCCTAAGTGAGAATTTTATCCCAAAACCTAAGATTACTTCATCCTGTGATCATTTCCTTGTTCCCATACCATTCACTGTAGTCTCTGCATTCATTTCACACCCGAGATAAGTTGACCCAAGCTTGTATGTCAAACGAGTTCAACGCTGCTGAGAAAGTAGTTGAAGAAGTTTTGATTGACTTAATGAATGAGAGAGTCATGTAAGAGCGAGGATTATCTACAAGAGTCCAAGGATCATAAACAAGAGGACTACATGCCTCCCCTTCCACTACTTGCGCCAGTCCATCTTGACCGACCGATGAGAAACATACCAAGCATAGGGATTCCATCACAATTTCCAAGCTTATCCCACGCATTCTACCTACTTACTTACCACCTCTAAGTGGTGCCATCAACCATGAAAGTGTACCTAACAAATTTGAGTACACTTTGATCACCATGTACCTTCTGAAAGGGGTGTGCGTAGTTTGTGCTGACCAGGATAAGATCGCAGCACTAAAATTTAGTGATTTTAACATTGGAGATCGTAAGGTTTACAACATGTTATCCCTGCATAAGTACTTAACAAGGACCAAAGGAAATAATTCTAAGATTGTCCCACAGTCATGGACCCAAAACCTCGCACAGTCCACACAACTTAATGTAATGAAGATCCTGCACTTCGACAGACACCAGGAAGTCAACGCATGTGTCAATTTGTTGTTGTCCTTCTACCACAAAGTATACTTATGGTTGGACTGCCACATCAATGTCGATCTGACCTTGATCAATCAGATCATAGGACTTATTATGCAAGGCCCTAACCCACAAGACTTTTATCCTGGAAAGACCTTAGACCGAGCACTAGCACAGAAGATAAAAGAAACTTATGGCGATGTCGAGAAAGGCATGTGAGGCTACAAGGTAGCCTCTATCCAGAGTGGCGCAGTGTTCCTTTCCTGTCAGTTGATCGCGGACAAGCTAGTTCAGAAGAACATACCAACACAAGTGACTGGATTTGTAGTTGACCTCGCAAGGAAGTGCGCTGAGGGACTACATATGAATTGGGCACAGTACCTTGTCAACTAGCTAGAGATTGATTGCAGTGAAGTGCAAGACCAAGGGTACGAGTTCCACTTTAGTTGGTTGCTCATCCTAATCGCTTTCATCGCCTGGGAGCTACTAGAAGGTGCCACTTTTATGTATATCCAACCCTTTGAACCACTGGCCACAAAGTTTTGTACGCTGTGGTACTCCAACGACATGAACAAGTAGTGGCAGTCCATATCCATCTTCCACGCTTTTTACAACCAATTGAAGAATGAAATCCAATGTACACCATGCCTCACCCCAAACACACTTCATAGGTTTAGACCTTTGATAAAATTCAGTGTGGACCACCACTTCACCTATATCACAACGCGCGTTGATGAGCACAAAAAACAGATCCAATCATACTACAAGTTGACAGAAGAAGACTTGGAGAAGATTACCAAGGAATGGTCAACAGACCTCCTTGTTGCAGTGGACCCCATAGAAATGTTCGACGTGGAAAGCATTGAAGCTATGCCAGATACACTTGGACCAAGCAAGACCAAGAAGGATGATGAATTTCAAGATATGCATAGCACATCCATGAAGACTACTTCGATCTCACCTACGCAGTGAGGTGATGGTGAAGAACTAGGTGGCACAGAGGTCGAGAAAAACAAAGGCGAGGTTACTCCACCTAGAGAGGAGGAGGATCCCACGAAGAAAAGGAATATTACCCCACAAAATCCCTCATCATGAAAGAAAACTAAGGCCACCCAGACTACGTTTAAGACAACCCTAACACTGAATGACTTCGATTTCTGAATCATTGTGCTGAATGATGCTTCACTAGAGATCAGAGAAAAGAAAGAAGTGAAGCATGAGGAGATATTCATCCGAATCAAGAGTGAACTTCAAGAAGTGTAGAAGGCACTCCAGTCCAACGGAGCAGTTTCTACTGCACCCTTGACAATTGGAACAACAGGAACAAGCAATGAGCCCACCCAATTACACCATATCACTGAGAAAGTTGAAGCTTGCCTTCGACAAGCTCAAGAAGACACAGCACAAGCCACCCAGGATTTGATACAAGTACAAAGCGCACTTGTGGAACAACAGAGTAAGGCAGAACAGGAAAATATTTCCCTATAAGCGAAGTGGGATGAGGAAAATGCACAATTACAATAGAGCAAAGACCATTTGCTAGCAGAGCAACTTGAAGTATAGGAAAGCGTTCACAAAGCACTTCTCTCTATGACGGTCATTGAAGTGAAAATTGAAGAACGTGTCCCATAGTAGGTGGCACAACTTGAAGAATTAATCCAAGAACTTCAACAGCACATCGTAGATCTGGAACTTCATACCATGCCCGAGTCTCCTCAAAAAATAAGGGATCTAACGGAGGCAATTGCCCAGAGTGCAGTTGGCCAATTAAAAACCTTTTCCTTGGAATGCAAGCAACTCAATGCTAGAAGCACCCAGACTTATGAGAATCTAACAAAGCATCTAGAGTTGCAGGCATTGGAGGTACAACTCCAAGAAGAAAAGAAAAACGCAGACACACTACAAGCGCAGCTAAAGGCCTTGACCCCAGTCGAAATAATGAAGAGTTTTGTAGAACAATGCACGACCCAACAATAGGTACACATGCTGCAAAGCAAAGTGATGGAAGTCTCCCAACGACTTCAACCAATCCATGAAAAGGCATGCCAACTTTTCAATGCCAACTTTTCACTGAAGTTGAAAGCCAGGTAACTGAGCTTAAATAGGTTGTCATCACCATAGAACAATGCCTAGAAGGGCCAATAAATGATGCAGTGATCTAGGAGTTCACTGAGAAAGAGGTTGTCGCACTGCAACAGGTCAAATTAATTCAAGCCAAGCTCGAGGCATTCGAGGTGGAATTGATTAGACCAGAGTAACTTGGGACGAGTCACAGGTGAGTGTTGGGGGCATGTTGGCCCTTGACCAATATTTGAGGAACACTTGGTCATATTTGATTGTTTTTGGACTTCGACATCCTGTCAAAGATGGAGCTCCAGGCAACACAGAGATCATGGGATCTCGGCCCACTTTTGGGGCTCTTTTAGGGTTTTGGGTTAATGTAATGGGAAATGGATGTCGACCCATGGGTTTACCCATGTTTAGGACTATTTTGTAAAGTATAAATAAGTATCCAATCAATGTAAGAGAGGGCGAGAAGATAAGCTAAGTGTTAGTAAAGGCTTTGTGTATTTTGTGTGACCGACTTGCAGAGCTGAGTGCAAGTGTTGTAAGTCCTAAGTGCATGGATGTTAAGAAGGATCTGTGCTAGATATACTCAGGGAAGGAGGATCTAGAGAGGTGCGCAAAGATCTCCTATCCTATGTGGAGTACAAGTGTGATATTTTTGCTATAACCCGATTGACGAAAGATAATAAAGAAGAAGAAGACTTTGTGGGCATAGCCCCAGGGTGGGGGTGAACCATGGTAACTCTGTGTGTTGTTCTCAGTGCTTCAACCTAATGTGTTGGTATCTTTCCATGTGTTGTGCTTGATATGATTATGCTATGTTCTTTTCTATGATATACTTAGATAGATCCACTTTTCTTTGTGCTTCTTAGATGTGTGGGTGTAGATCTAACATATATGAAAGTGTTGAGTGCTAGACCTATTTTGTTGTTGCTAAGTGCTAACTTAACCAAGATCTAAGTGAATGTTGTGGTGCTTTGTGCCATCTGTGGAGTGTCATGAGGGTTAAATACGAATGAATGACCTATCCTAAAAGTGATTTCTAAGAGTAAGAATCACAGATCTGTGTCCCAGCTAAGGTTGCAGACACCTAAGTCTTGCAACCACCCCTGCCTCTACCTCGGGTGAGACTTCATCTGATTCGCAGGTGCTACTGAAAGCGTTGGTATTTAAAGTTTTCTTGGTGCAATGTTGAAGTGTTGAACCCTGGGTCTTCCCCTATGCCAACATCAAATTTTCTCCCAAACTTCACGAACCCTGATCTCTCGGTATTCAACCTATGACCCAAATCCCACTGGATCAACAACTCTGATCTCCTCTGAACTTTTAATGTCAAAAAAACCTCCAACTATCCTCCTCGCAACTTGGCATGATCAGAGTGCTTCACCATCCATTCAATACTCAATGAATCTCCAACATATTCCCCTATGCTGGATCTAACGATTCACCATCTTCCGGGGAATTATCTGAACCCTGATGGTTTCTAAATATTTCCAACACATCATCTGAATGGATGTTCCTGACTTCTTTCAGGGTTTCGTGACCCTCAACTCTGGGCATGATGTTCTCCAAACCCCAAGAGTTGAAATATAAAGTCCCCCTATGTTTACAAGCGTTAAGGTTCGCACACCTTCGGCAGGTTTGAAAGCTGTCAGCTATCTACACTCAGATCTGATGGCTTAGATCTATTTTCTCCCGCTCCTTCCTCCGTGCATATGGACGTGCTCAATGGTCTAGATCTCAGCCCCTCAGATGATCCAACAGTATTTGTGCTCCTCCTCCTAACCTTTGGAACCTTTATTCCTAGCCTTAGAAGATTTTGATGCTTCAAAAGGCCTCGACCTTTGCCTCCTCTGTGAAGCCTGTGACCTTGGGTCCCTCCTGCGTTCTGGAAATAATATCCCTTTTGAGCTTTTCAACTTTTCTTTATTTCTAAGGCACTCGACCTTTCTCTGCATCTTCTTCTGAAGAATTTTGGTGTTCCTCCTGGCACACTTTCGTTGTGCTCGACCTAATGAGCTTCTTCAAACTTGGAACAAGTTCACCTTGTGCACACTCCTTGTTCTCTAACTATCCTTCAGATGGCTCCCTCTTAACACTTTGTCTAAGTGTTGGCCTGGTGCATTTATTGCACAGGTCTTCCTCCTGTTTGAGCTCTAACTGCTCGGACCTCAAAGGTCTTTGTCTCTTACATCCCTCGAAGATATGCAAGTGCCCGATGGAAACTTATGGTCAAGTACTCCTTTTGAACCAACAAAGTATTTAGAAACTCTATAAGTGTCTTCTCTTCAACACTTATCCTTCCCCTGAACTTGAAGTAGAGTTCCTTATGTGTACTCTATGCACTCGCTCAATGCCCTCCTAGCAGAGCTCTACATAACCTACAATGATTTTGTCTTCTTTGCACCCTCCTCTACACAGTCTTACCTCCAAGGTGTTCAACAACCTTGAGGATTTTCCCTGAGTCTAATACTTCCTCTGGTGTGCCCTCCTGGCACGTATTTGTCTTAATTCCGCAGAACTTAGAAGTGCACTCATGCACTAGCCTTCAGAGTCCTCAGTACTCTGTCATGAAACCTCTTGCATGAAACGACAAAGAACACAAACTGAAAATCAAATAAAGTCACAAATAGATAGAGAAGTCTATCTATCACCTGTAGATGGAACCTAACATACATCTACAACATAAAATAACACACAGATCGCATTCATTCATAAACACATAAACACAAAAATAATCTCATGTAGGAAGAACTACTCTTTGTATTAATCTCAGAATGCATGTACAAAGGTTACAAAAGATTGGACTGCAATAGTGTCTCGACTCCTCTCTTTTCTCCTCTTTAATCTACCTATCTTCCTCTCACATAACTCTCTCTTTTTTTCTTTTTTCTTTATTTATGGTTCTAATGAGTCTAGATACAAAGATATTTTACCAAAAGGGACTCCTCGAGATCTTCCCTCCATCTCACCTACTCTCATAAATTATATTCAAATACATTCAATGGTTGTCTAGTCCAGATTGGATCTAGATCTTTAGCCTGTCAATCATTTAAGGTGACTCTATCTACAACCTTCCCAAAAGCATGGCTTTGGCTCTACAAACCTTACAAAAATTTAATTACAATTTCAAATTTTAAAATGAGAGGGTTGGTGCCTCTCTCCTCCATGAATGCATGTTGAATATGTTGGCCTCCTAGCGCACTGCTAGGTGAAGTGATGCTCCTACATCAGGACCCGGTGGCTAAATTGTATTTCTTGGAAGTTTTGAGTGCAAAATGTATAGCACGGAAGAGGGCAAGTCCGACTGTCAATTTATATAGTGCAGAATTGTGGGTGGTGTTTGCAGCACACGAAAGTATAGAGGAAATATTTTTCCCTTTAATATAGCTTTTGTGCCGCAAATGTGGTATGGCTTGTTTTATCATTTTTCCATCAGTAAAGAAAGGCAATCATGAGCTTGTCAGACCTGGAGACCGTCTTTCAATTTGTGTATTGTGGAGCTCCGAATTTTGTTTGGAGGTCACAGAAAAGTAGAAGTGAAATGTTGACCCACCCAGCAGGCAAGTCTATCTGTCAATTTGTATATCGCGGAACTTTGAGTGCTAGTTGTAGGACATAGAACAATAATGAGTCAACATAAATAAATGGGAAGCGGTCGTTGGAAATGCGTCAATCCACCAAGGTGCGCAACAAGGCATTTTCAGAAAAAAAAAATGATTAAGTAACCAGGAAGAGAAACTAGAGGGAATAAAAGAGTGGGAAAATAAAAGGTTGGGAGGAAGTTTTCGTAAGCGCAAGTTGGTTTCAAAGAAGCCCCATTGTTTCAAAACCATCATTTTCTACTAATTTTAAACAAATTCATTGTTGAAGATTATATTTTATTGCAACATGTGCGTGTAAATATATTCTTCATAAATTCTTCCATGACTGTAAAATATTAAGTTAACTACTAAACTTCATTTTCCACTAATTTCCAGCAAGTTCTTTGCTAAAGATTAGATTTTATTGGAACGTGTGGGTGTAACTATGTTCTTGATACATTCTTCCATGACTGCAACATATTAAATCAACTATTAAAATTCTTTCATTATGGTTTGTTAGCATTAAAAATTAATAATTGAATGTCTAGAAACAAGAATAATGATTTCACTGCAACATTATGCATTGGTATTGTTATGTTCTATCTGCATTGCAAATAGAATTGAACATTGGTTTCAAACTATGTAATCCATTTTTTGTTTGCATAAAAGGCTGGTGGATTGACACAGTGCATTGTCATATAATTTTTAGATGTTCCATTTCAGAAAAAAATAACTCAAGTAAACACAATATCGAAGAATTATGAGAGCACCGAACCATGCCAATGAGAACATGCGTTAAATATAGAAAAGAAGCAGTAGCAAAGAGTTGAAGGAAAATATTTATTAATAGAAAATCCATTTAAAAAAAAAAAAAAAAACACCGAGTATTGTACATATATCATTAGAAATTGGACCCAGTTCTTTGGGCCAAAACATTGAATGTATCTGCGACAAACACATGCATGGGATCTGTAGTATGCAATATATTTGCAGTTTTTGACTCAATGAATCATCCTGTGCTAAAATTAACAGTTTTCAGAAGCTTCTGGTGAGGAAGAAGACGAAAAAAGTTGCATGGAAAATGGAATAGCCCTTAGCTGATACCGCCTCTACAAATTCCAAAAAAAATTCAGGAGCACAAGTTGCACCTGCAATTCCAGATGGCCAAATTAGTCCATTTTGGGTGGAAGGAGATGAATAGCAAAAAAATGACTTACATCAGCGAGAGTTTTGGAACTGATTCCTGAAGATGTCAATCAATAATTTTTTGTCTTGAAATATATCTCTAGGATAATCAACATATCATTGCTTCACAGTGAAAGTCTTCTACCGAGAACAGACTAATTTCAAACTCTGGAATTCCTACTTTCACGCTGCAAAGTGGCTATTTCATTTACCGTCGGTTTCTTTTCTGAAACTGCTTTTGGTGTTGTCAGGATCACCATCATCGAGCCAGGAAGTTTCGTTGATTATGGTTGATTTCCATTTGGGCGCAGGAGTGGGAAGATTCTCTACATTTCTATTATGCATTTCCATATCATCGCACATTATATCATCTTCTTCTGGTTTAGAATTCATGACGTCAACCTCTACGACAGCCATGAATGCAAGTGGGCAGGTTCTATGAGCAGGCAGTGTCGCCTTGGAATTTTTTGGCTTGAAATATATCTCTTGGTGTACCAAGGGACCATATCCTTTTTTTATTCTGGG
>SNQJ01S0077179.1:33119-50947 GCA_010110895.2 Picea sitchensis | reverse complement strand
TTTTTTTATTCTGGGTGGAGGGAGATGAATAGTAAGAATATGCCCTAGAATAGAGGAACCTCTGGCCATTACACCCCAATGTGTTTACTGTGTCTGGACAGAAATGCTGCGACAAGTTATTAAGAATTTTCGTTTGTTGGAGACAATGTTTGAAATGAAAATCGGGGAGGTATAATATAACCCTCCACAAATTACGATTTAATGCATATCAATGGAATATCTCCTCGAGCCTTTCGATGATCAATGACAACCTCCAGGGATCATGCGGAATGAGCTGTCACCATCACAGATCACTAATTGCACAAATAGGAAAAAGTGTGAAGGTGGCAGTGATGACAAAGAGATATTAAAAAAAATATTGCAACGTCTTTGAAATGAACACTTGGAAAGCATAACATACTTGTGCGCAAATCTTAGTTTAATTCGTAGTAATGACAAATCTTCTCCAGATTTCTGGACATTAATGACAATGTTAACAGTTCCTGTAGGATGACTACTACCATTAAAAATTAATTATTGCACATCTGGAAACAAGTACGAAGGCAACATCAATGGAGAAACCGATTCCAACAAATACCTAAGTATGGAAAGAAGATGAGCGGCTTACAAAAGAAAAGTGGCATAAGATATACCCAAGAGACGTAAAGGGATAATGGTCACATTGCACCTCAGTGACAGATATCGGCCGTCAATTTGTATGTCGCGAAATTTCTAAAAGGACCAACCAAACAGAAATCGAAAGTATATGATAAAAATAAAAACATCATATTTAANTACTTCCTTGAAACTATTTTTTTTTTTTAAACATTAAAATATTGCAGAGTGTTAATGAAAGCTGCAAATTTGTAAATCACAGAAGTGGGACTTCATTGTTCCCTATCCTGCAAATAGTACCCACAATTCTGTGATATACAAATTGACAAGCCCATTTGCGGACTATTTCAATTTTAAGGGATTTCTGTTGATGTAATAACACAATTGGAATTTAATTCGTGAATCCCTAAGTATGAACTCTTACAAGGTATGGACACGAGATTCTTTTAGAGTTTGTACGAATCTCGCATTTCATACTATTCCACTTTTTCGATTGTGGTTTCTCGGTCTTCTAGGATCAAAGGTGGGCCTCTATCGATACGTATCCTACAAATAACACCCATAATCCCACGATATACAAATTGACTTCCGAAGCTGTGCACTGGGTCGCTCAACATTGTAGTTCTATTGTTCCTTGTCTTCTAAAGAAGATTTAGAGGAAACGAGTAGTACATAGTAAAGATGTGCTTCTCAAAACTATGGACATGACATTTTATAGAGCATGTACAAATCCCTCATTCGATATTTAGCCAATATTTAGATGGTGGCTTCTTGGGTTGGCAGGTTCAAAATTGGCCCTCTATTGTTTCATGTCCTACAAATAGAAACCACATTTACGCGATATACAAATTGACAAGCAAACTTGCCAGCTATTTGAATTTTAAGGGATTTGTATTCATGTCATAGGAAAATTGGACTTGGGCTAGTTTATATTCGTTTATTACAATATCAAATGGCGAAGCGGAAGATCAGCCTAGTGATATAAAAGTAAGTGAAATTTGAAGTCATGAATTTGCCAGCTTCCGCACCTACAAGTTTTTCGAAAAAAGAGTAATACATACTAACTATGTACTCTTATAAACTATGGACATGAAATTTTTATAGATCATGTACGGATCCGCCATTCCATATTTAGCCATTTTTTTGGATCGGGGGCTCTCGAGCTGGTGGGCTGAAAATTGGGCCTCTATTGTTCCTCACTCTACAAATAGCACCCAAAATTTTAAAATATACAAATTGACAAGCGGACCTGCGAGCTGCTTGGCTCAACATTGCAATTTCATTGTTTCGTGTTCTCCAAATAGCACTCATTTTTCCGCAATATACAAATTGACATATGGACTGGAGGGTTGTCGGGTTCAAGTTTTACATTGTTTACGGATACCAATCCCTATCAACTATCTAACATATCTAAAAACATTATTTTGAACACTAAATTATTAATATTACATATTGACATTGCACAATTTAATTAGACGATAGTTCGTACAAGCTGGTCGGGCAAGCGATATAAAAGTTTTTCGACAAATGAGCAACACATAGTAAACATGTACTTTTATAAAGTATGGACATGAAATTTTATAAAGCATATGAGAATCCCTCATTCCATACTTAGTCACTCTTTGGATCACGGGTTCTCAGCCTGGCGGGCTAAAAATTGAACCTCTATTGTTCTATGTCCTACAAATAGCACATAGACTTTCGCAATACAGAAATTGATAGGGGGACTTGTGGGTTGGTTGGCCCAACATTGCACTTTTATTTTCCTGTAGAGATTTTGTATTAATTCCATATTTAGTCACTTTTTTGGATCGGGGCCTCTCGGGCAGACGGGATAAAAAATGGGCCTCTATTGTTTCGCGCTCTACAAATAGCACCCATAATTCCACGATATACAAATTCATAACCGGACCTGTGGGCTGGTTGCAGAACATTTCACTTTTATTGTTCCATGTGCTCCAAATAGCACTCGGAGTTCCACCATATACAAATTGACAGATGGAATCCAGGTAAATTATTAATATTAAATATTGATATTGTAGAATTTAATTAGAGGAGAAAGTTTGTACAATCTGGTCAGGCGATTGATATAAAAGTATTCCAACAAACGAGCAATACATACTAAACATGTAATTTTATAAAGTATGGACATGAGATTTTATAGATCATATGTGGATCCCTCATTCCATGCTTAGGCACTTTTTGGATCGCAGGTTCTCGGCCTGGCGGGTTGAAAATTGAGACTTTTTTGTTTTGTGTCCTGCAAATAGCACCCAGACTTCTGCGATATACAAATTGATAGGTGCACTTTCACGTTGCTTGACTCAACATGAGATTTTGTAGAGCATATGCGGATCCCTCATTCCATACTTAGGAACTTTTTGGATCGCGGGTTCTTGGCCTAGCGGGCTGAAAATTGAGCCTTTTTTGTTCCATGTCCTACAAATAGAACCTAGAATTTCATGATATACAAATTGATAGGATGACTTGTAGGTTTCTTGACTCAACATCATATTTTATAGAGAATATGTGGATCCCTCATTCCATACTTGGGCACTTTTTGGATCATGAGTTCTCGGTCTGGCGGGCTGAAAATTGAACCTCTATTGTTCTGTGTCCTACAAATAGCACCCACACTTCCGCAATATAAAAATTGACAAGTGGACTTGAGGGCTCGTTGGCTAAACATTGCACTTTTATTGTTCCGTAGAGATTCTGGATTAATTCCATATTTAGCCACTTTTTTGTATCGGGGGCTCTCGGGCTGGCAGGCTAAAAAATGGGCCTCTATTGTTCCGCGCTCTAGAAATAGCACCCACAATCTCACGATATACAAATTGACAACCGAACCTACGGGCTGGCTGGTCAACATTGCACTTTCATTGTTCCGTGTCCTCCAAATTGCACTTGGAGTTCCGCAATATACAGATTGACAGATGGACTCGACATAAATTATTAATATTAAATATTAATATTGCAAAATTTAATTAGGCAAGAAATTTTGTACAATCTGGTCGTCCAAGTGATATAAAAGTATTTCGACAAATGAGAAATACATAGAAAACATGTACTTTTATAAAGTATGTACATGAGATTTTATAGAGCATATGCAGATCCCTCATTCCATACTTAGGCACTTTTTGGATTGCGGGTTCTCGGCCTGGCGGTCTGAAAATTCAGTATTTTTTGTTCTATGTCCTACAAATAGTACCCAGAGTTCTGCGATATACAAATTGAGAGGTGGATTTGCGAGCTTCTTCACTCAACATTGCACTTTTATTATTTCATGTCCTCCAAACAACACTTGGAGTTCCGCAGAATAGAAATACTGCACGACTGGCGGGTTGAAGATTGCAATTCTTTAGGGATGGTCATCCTATCTAATTTTATCTAAAACAATTATTTTCAAATACTAAATTATTAATATTAAATATGGATTTTGTACAAGTGAATTACATTAAATTATTAAAGAATGTTAAATCACTTTTTTTTTTTAAAAAGAAGGAAAGAAAATAAAGTTTTTTTAAAATTCTATCTCCGCAAGCATAACAAGGACCAATTTCAATTTAAAGGACCTCTTGTTCATATGATAGAACAATTTCACTCTGCAGAATATATATTTGTTGATTTCAAATTATTCAAGGACATCAATTTTACCAAGTTCATCGAATAAGAAAAAATGCCAAAACAACGACCAATTTGAATTTTAAGGGCCTCTTGTTGATATGATAGTACAATTTCACTTCGCACACTATATATTCGTTAATTTAAAATTATTCCAGAAAAATAATTTGACAAGGTTTATAGATGAAGAAAATCTGGAAAAATAAGCCACATAGTACATTTGTGTGACAACGCAATAGAAACTATCAGGCAGAACTGCAGACTAACTGGCTAAAAAATTCAATTATATTGTATCTTGTCCTTCAAAGAATAGTTGAAGTTCCGTGGTATACAAATTGACAAACAAAACACATAACTAAGAACCAACTAAACTTCAAATAGGCCACAAGGAAGTTCCCAGAAGGTTCCATAGAGAAGAACCCATTAGCATTTGCACCAAACAATTTGATATTCAAAGAAAAGACGTCGCTGCAATCATTTTCTCTTGCATCTGGTATATTTTTCCAATAGAAAATAACTGGGGCCATGGGATATATGGGGTTTTATTCCATGCTAATCTTATGCACATGCAATCCTAGGTATCCAAGTCCAATGGACATTCATCTTGATGATGAACAAATATCACAGAGAAATATGTTAAGAACCAAACATCAATATAGCATATAAACATCTCAGAAAAAGTACTCAACGCCTTGAAAAAGAGATAATTTCAGATAATAAGCCTCTTCGAGGGGGCAACCTCCTTTTACCCCACTTAAATGTTCAAGTACCAGATGATTCAAAATGAAAATGTCTCCTTGGTATATATAGGAGTAGACTAGGAGGAACAATTACAAATAATGGCCTAAAATGAGCCTTGTTAGAACAACATTACTAATCTAGAATTTTTAATGGTCTAAATCCGACATAAATAAAATAGCATTACTAATCTGTAATATGCCCCAATTAAAGGGAGTGTGGAGCCAACGATAGGGCTTAACATGCCCCTCCTTAAGGAGATGAGTGTTGTCCACAATGCATGAGCAACTCTGGATGCTTACATTATAAAAGACTCATCTTCCCAAAGTGGAATCTTGATAGGTGGTTTCCTCCATTCCATGGTGGCAATTCCTTAGGCTGAGGTGAATTCCCATGTCAGTGATGGTTTTAGGCTTCAATATGATTTTTTTCCTTCCTCGTCGAGGGATTGCGGCAATATATGGTTTGATGGGATCTTGTCACTACTACCAACCTTCTTTAAGCATGTGAAACATATGGAAGGGTGTACTCTACCGGTGAAGATGTAGGTAGAGCTCCGATTTATGCCATAGTACCAATCTTTTGCAACATATAAAGGCCCATGGTAGGTGATAATTTATTATCTTGGCTTGCTTGAGGACATCTGTTTTATGGTTGTAGTCTTAGAAACGCAATCCTACTTCAAAACTTCTTTCACTCTACGATGTTGATGCTTTGTTGTTTCATGCGATTAGCCATGGTCGGGTTGTCCTTTAATATTTGGAGGAATTTATTTGTTGATTCTCGTGTGATCTTCAGCAGCGAACCTTTAGTTTTTTTTAGAGAAGAAGTGATGGAGGAGGTTGGTATCCATAAATTTCCATAAAATGTGTCATTTTTGTTGCAGGTGTAGAAAGGGAAGTGTTATATCACCATCCTTCCAAGGGTAACCATTTTGAACCATTGTGTTTGTTTATGGAGACAAAGAAGCGAAGGTAGCCTTCTAGACATTTTGTTCACTATCTCGGTTTGTCCATGATTGAGGATGATAGGATGAGCTATATGAGCCAATTGAGTACCAAACAAGAAAATAATTATGTCAAAAATGTCCAGTGAATGGGATCTCTACGTGGCTTACAATAATCTTTTGGGCTGCCATGTATCTTTTGAAGTGCCTCCATGAATGTGGGTAGCAATTGTACTAGATTTGAAGGGATGAGAGAGGTGCACAAAAGTGTGCATCATTAGTGGAATCTATCAACAATCACCATGATGACACTCTTTCCTTAAGACTTTGGTGACCACAATGATGTAGTCCTTGGAAACCTCTCAGTGACTTGGGATGGATAATGGTTAATAAAAGTTCGGGGTCTTAATTAGCTCCACTTTGTTGGCAAAGCACACATTATGCCACAAACCTTTGAACTTCAGTTTTAAAGTTGTCCCAAAAAATCCTTCTTGACTCTATGGTGGGTTTTCAAAAATCCCAAGTTCCTTCCTCTTGGAGGGTTTGCAATTCCAATAGTACCTTTGTTTGAGTTAGAGTCCTTACATAAATATAAGAGATCTTTGTACCATAGTGAATTTTTTGATGTAAATGTATCGATGCACTGGAATCCTGTCGTAACCTTTGAATGAGACTCCACTTTTTCATCATTTTTCCATTGTTCCCTTGCTTCTACTATCAAATGGGGTTGGATGATGATCGAGATAACACAAGAAAGGAAAAGCTCAACATCTTCATCCTTTCTTGGAAGTGCATCACGCCACAACATTTTCCTTTTTATAGATGATTTCAAAAGAACAACAAAAATGGGTAGCCCAATATCTTGGTTACCGGTTTTTGTTGTTCTTAGAGATGGTCTTTGTTCCGAGAAGTATTTGAGACTATCATGGTCTATTTTGAACTTGAAGTGCCACCTATTAGGTAAGGGCACCATATCTTAACTGCATGTATTATGGAAAACATATAACCTTCTCATATAAATGGGTTTTTGTAGAAGTCCTTTCTCTTGAGTGGTTGACTTTTAAAATCTAGGGCCTTCCTTCTTGCATTGGGACGGCACCAATTCCATTTCCAGACTTCACATTCCACGATAGTAAAGGTTTTTGTGAAGTTTTGGAGTGGTCAGGAGGCCAAGACTTTACACATCTCTTTAGGATTGTTCAAAAGATTTAGTTGCCCTGGAGTCCTTGAAAATGCATGCTTCTTGGTTAGTGTCATTAAAAGTGTTGCTATTATTCCATAGTTACAAACAAACTTGCGGTGATAACACGTATGACAAAATCCTCACAGATTTTTTAATGTTTAAGAGATGACCCAGGTCCATCATGTATAGCAATGACATATCGGTAGGGTCTACCTTGACACCTTCATGAGGGCTAATATGACCCAAATGCTCTACCTCCTTTACTCAAAGAAACATTTGAGGATGGTTTGGCATATAGTTGTTGCTCGTTTGAAAGTAGTTGTAGCACCCAGTCAACATGTTGCAGATGATTCTCTAAGACTTACTATAGATTGGTATATCATCAAAAATACTAACACGGTATTTTGAAGGGCTTGAAAATGGAATTGTCAACCCTTGGAATTATGGAGAGGTGCATTTGCATGAGTAAAAGGCGTGACCAATTCATAATAGCCTTCGGTTGAATGTTTTGGGATATATTACTTCGCTCATTCGGTGATACGATGATACCACGACGAAGATCCAATTTTGTGATACTATTTAACTCCACATCTTAGTTCATCAGAGTTGTCGTCACAGGAATGAAACTTATCTTTAATAGTGATCTTGTTGACTCTCTATAATCTGGACATCGCCATTGAGTTATCTTTCTTGAATACCATCACCCTTGGTTCCCGAGTAAGAACTTTGTGGCTGGGTCTAATAATGCCGACCTCTAACATTTATTCCACCATGCGCTCAATTTCCTCTTCTGGGCATAGGGTATCTATATGCAACATTGATGTTAGAAGGAACACTCCCGAGAATTAGAAATTTCATGATCATGATTTTGAGTGGGAGGGGGACCTTTGGGAATATCTTCAAATATTTTGGAATGCTATCAATGATCCTTTGGAGATCCTTGAGGGAATAAGATGAAGCTTAGATGTTGAACATCTGGTAGTATAGTTGATGCAATAGTACCTTGATACCCCTTTTTCCAATAAGGTTTTGTCATGGTTAGGGAAAACATCACCTTACCGGGTTTCCCTGTAACACCTCTTAACTCAATTTCTTTTTCCCTTCAATGAGAATTTCATGAAAGTTCTTGAAAATTAGAAACCACTATTCTAATGATTGTGGCTCATTGGTTCCTAAGGCGCAAGCATCGCACCACCCATGGTAACGAAATCATTGGACTATTCATTACATATTCCCCATGAGTAAGATTGATCTTATTGCATTTTTCTGACCAATTGATAGTTCCTCCATCGCAATCACTTCAAACTTTGTCTTTGGATATACAAAACAATTGAGAAATTTTGGCTTTGTCGTGGAAATTATGTGTACTTCGAGAATCAATTAGGACTATTACCTTTTCTTTTTTGATGTATAACAATATTGAGGGTTTGAGGGTGCTAATTCCATGGTAGTACAGATATAAATTGGGAGTCGACTCTTGGATAAAGACAACTCTCACGTTTTCATCTTGAGATGGTTCTTGTTCTTCTTCTTCTTCCTCTTCACAATCTATGTAGAATAATTTCTTACCTCACCACCTTATGTCCTTACTATACTTGTTGTCATAATCAAAGCATAAACCTTTTGATTTTTTTTCATCCAATTGTTGAGGTGTGTCAACCTTGTAGGTTGATGTGTTTTAGGAGAAAGACCATTGTTTTCTCTATAGATGTTAAGATAGGGGTCCTTCAGTGGCCACTAGCCATATTTTTACTTTCGAACTTCTTGCCACCTTAAAATTTCAAATGGTTTGGGACTAGAAGGCCGAACCTCATGTTGAATGTTATCCTTCAAAGTTCTTATGAATAAATCAATCAAGTGTATATACGGAATGTCAGGTTGCATTTTGTATTCCTTATTTAGAGTTCTCATGCTTTCATTATGGGGCTTGCTTTTGCTTGAGATTTATAATTATTAAAGAAGGTGTGCTCCTTGTATCCTCATAGTGTTGCTATCAATTTCTTCATGAAAATTGTCCAAGTGACAGTGATTTGCAAGAATAAAACCATCGATACCAAACAAATTGATTGGTTCTAAGCCGCCGGAAGCAATTCACACTTTTTGTGTATGTGGCACATTATGGAGATCAAGAATTGCTCCATTTGAAGTATCAATGATTGGGTCCTTTCCATTAAAATTCCTCATATCAATATTAAGAACATGATTGGTCTTCAAATCAAAGTTGGATTTTCTCCGCGTTGTTCTTGATTCACCTTCCTTGTGTCCTCATCATGAATTCCTTGGGATGAATTTTTACTTTTACGGGTATGTCTCGTTACCATTTTTCATTACTTCTGATCTTAGCTTCCACATTGAATCCATCTTAATAAACAACTTCCATTGAATACATCTCAGCTTCCATTGAATCCCTCATCTCTTGTAGTTCATCTGGTTCATGCTGCTTTTGTAAATCATTTATGTCCCTCGCATTTCTTCACCTTCATTAGAGTCCAAGTAGGATTTTATAAAGGCTTATTTGGCGTAGGAGGTCCGTTGGCCCGTTGGCCAAATATCACCTTTAGGAGTCTTGATTTTTGAGGGAGGTCGTTCGCTAGATGGCTTATTTGTTCTATTATATCTCCCAATTTGATATACAGGTATGAAACTTTCCTTTAAATAGTTCTCTGATATTTCTTTTCTATGATGCGGAGGTCTTATCAAAATTGGATGTGCCAAAATTGGATTTCTTTGGGTAACTTCCGCCACAACTTATTCGATTTTTGGCTCGGAGATCTCACTTGTATAGTCACCCAGCACGAAATAATTGATATAAAATTAGAAACTTCGCCCACCAAAATATAAATTATCGAGATCTAATCTGACCGGTCCCACTCAATTTGGTGCTCGGAAGATTATGATTGTTCGGTAAAACCTTCTTGAGACTAATTGATAGGGCTAATTCAGATCCCTATCTTATGGGTGTAACTCAATTTAGATGTGTTAAAGTGAAGAGCTTTTCCTGGAATACTGGTTTCTGTAGAATTGTCTCAGAGAGGAAGGGTGAGAAACATTTCTGAAGATATTTTAATAACGAAATTCACCAGTATGTTTTGGGATTTAAGCTTTGCTAAGAATCTCAGAAGGTATAACGGCACCAGGGCTGTTTTAACCCGTGGTACATATTGTCCAGATCTTCATCTCAAGCCGGTTCCTTGCGTCGTGTAGAGAAAAAAAAGTTATAGCGAAAATTCCCGGTGTCTCAGATGTAGCAGAGCTGGTGTGAGCTCGATACCTGCTTATGTTAAGAACCGACATCAATGTATATAAAAACCTGGAAAAAGAGTATAGTCATTGAAAAGATAATTTGGATAATAAGCCTTGAGGGGAAACCTCCTTTACCCATACGATGTTCAAGTACTAGATGATTAGTAATGTCATGTATATATAGGAATACGGAGACATCAATTACAAATAATGGCCCACAAAAGCCGACATAATTTAAAATAACATTACTAATCTAAATTACAACTAATGGCTAAAGCCAACATAAATAAGGCGGCCATAATCTATTATGCCCCCAATTAAGGTAATGAACAGTAGGACTTAACAAATATAATTATTTTTCCTTGTACTGGTTGATGCTATAAATTTATTTTTTTCCTTAACCCGGTGATATCAAAAGAATTGCATTATCCTCATTTAAAGATTGAATTTTCTATTTATCTGAAGCTCAGCAACGTATTTTTCGCTGGATTTTCATAAAGAAGTTTCATCGCGAACGAAGCGCTCATGACAGGGCTTACATTTCGCTGGTGTTGCCCTAGCCGCTGAATCTGCGGTTGTCGACGCCAAACAATTCGGATCTTCGCGTGGTATCCATATATATGGACATTTCCGCAGGCGATCGGTCATCATCACTTGTATCAAAGAGTTACATTTTCACCTCACAGGGTTCAAGGGACTCAGTACACATTGCGTTTGCGGCTTCAAACACCTTCCAGCACGGGAATGCGAGCATGGAATTAATACATTAGACAATGGCCGCAGCCCTCCACTTGAAAAGAAAAGAAAAAAAAGTGGCGGAATTATGAATCGCTTGTGTTCAAGGCAATTTTTATAAGCAAAGTGAGGATGATTTGTGGATGTATATGCTACCTTGAGTTGTAAAATTGCGGCTAGTTTCTTACCAAATCCTCTGCATATATCTATAACTTTATTTACGACGGTAATGCGGGTTGTGTGAAGGATCCTTTCTCTAACATCCCTCTTCTTTGTTCATATTTTTGGTGCCAACATAAGCAGTGGAACTCTTGTTTAAATAGTTGGTGATGAAAAAATGTGAATACGTACATCAAACAATTGTAGCTACAACGTAGATGATGTAATATTTGTATAGCCAACTTATCAGAGGATACATGCATCGCGAGAAAGTAAAGGACAAAGCTGAATATGAAAAGTGGTACCATTGCCTTGTTCTTGTCTGACTCTCCATATTTTAAATGGAGATGTGTTGACTAAAATTTCCTACCGCCCGATTATTGGCGATGATTACCCCAATGGCTCCGTTAGGTAAATATAGGTGCTTCTATGCAAGAAATTTGGATGATATTGAATCAGGAATGAAGCGATATTGAACAAACAGCAGAATTTTCCACGATACTTGTTTTGTTGAGCAATATAATCTGATCACAATCGACATGGTCATATATTGTTTTCAAAAATATATTTAAGGTATGAAATGGATTATCCATTACATGACGATATCTTTTGCATGTTTTGGATGAAGTTGTGGGAGGAAGCAGTCAATGATACTCATCATAGCGCACCATATGTGGTATGTAATGGATCTACTTTTGTTTTCCGCCAGTAGATTATGCCGACATATTATTTCCCCGATGAACACTTGTCCATATCGATGGTTGTTCAATCCCTCTATTGTGATCTTGTGGATGTCCACCGACTCTGAACTTTGGAGATTACGACATGGGCAGAGCCTAAAGTGAATAGTGCTACATTATATTTTTTTATTATTATTGTATTCTTTAACATTGGCTTTTCAATATACAAGTACGCTTTGATGAAATATGGAACTAAGAGTTTATTGAAAAACCTCTTAGTAGGAACTTATGTAATAGTGTGTTGCATCACCGCCTATTACTTCTTGATACTTCTTACCCATTTGAAAGCCCTGTATTGGAATAAACATCAGCATAGTAAGTATCCATAGATGAATATACATAACGTCTTTGTTTAGTAAACATAGTAAGAGTAAAGTGTATGCATCTTTACCTTTGGCCTTGTTGATCAATTGATGTCTGGGATGACTGACCACTCATGCCCATGTCACTAGTCCAACATTTTTTTATGTAAGCATGTGTAGATGAACATTAGGACTAAAAAAACATATGCATTGTATATTGTGGATCACTTGTTGAGAGAAAGTGGGTAGCTGTGGAATAAGTTGAAGTAGAACCTGAGTGTAGATTAGTTGGTTGTAGGCTTCAGCATGAAGGAATTTTCGAAAAGCACATTAAACGCTGGGTGAAAAAGGGATAATACAAAAATGAAAAGTGATAGGGAAGAGGCCCATTACTACTAGTCATGTGGTTTTCAAGTCTATTAATATTATATACACACAGGTTTGTATATTTATTTACCGATTACACTTGGTATACCTTTTAGAAGATTATACGGGAACTCTGCACTATTGGAAACAGATTCATCTCACATTACAAACATTTTGTTTCCAAAGGGAAACAATGTAGAATATGCAACATGGAGGCAGGATTAGTATGAAGGCAGGACATCTAAAATAAAGAAACAAGTCTATTTACCCTCTGAAAGAGTCCAAAAGTACCATGCAATCCCGACCATTCTCTTTGTTTAAATGTAGAAATGTAGTGAAAACACAATGGACATGAACTGGCTTAGTATGCAGGGGAGGCATGTGTATTAGAGAACCAACTATAGTAATGAAGACCTTACATGTAAAGAGAAAGAGGGTTATCTACCTGCGAAATAACTCATCGTCATCTACACCTATTCTATTTGTTTAAATATAGCAATGCATAAAAATACGGTGGTGAGCGGGGTTGAGTATCACGGAGGCATGCAGCAGGGACAACTTACCATGTGAGGCTTACAACATATGTACATATAATAAACTAGTTGAGCACATACACATACCATACAAATGAAATACAAAAGCAACACAATATGAAACAAAATTACAAGCATGCACCTTTCTATATATCCTCTTCAACCAATGCGGTGGATAACTCCCTACATTTCTAAATTTTGTTTGTTTGAATGTAGGAATGCCACAAAATACAATGAACATCAATTATGGAAGCTGGTACATTCTTTGGAGAACAAGTAGCCATAACACATACACCTAAAATGGGCTGCATTAAAATAAATTATAAGGAAGAAACATATGGTCTTTTTGCCCTACTCTTCAGGGACATGCAATGTGTAATTTTTCCCTACCTAAAATATATTACAATGCACAAAATATAATTCTAATTGCATGGTAGTGGTTAAACGATTTCTGGTTTCCATGGAAAATTATCCAGATCTGCTTCCACCAATGGAAATACGTGTTCAACGCTCTCTGAAGACTTTGACACCTGATATAGGTTGCAGGTTTCACTAATGGAGAGCTACCAGGACATGCTTCAAGGCATCCAACTATAATCTTAGAAACGTTGCACATATATATCCATAGCACCTTACAGTGTACATCCTTTTGGTCATGTAGAGGGAGAAAGAACATAATCCTCATATGAGCACAGTGGGCTTATGTGGTTTATGATCTTGACATGCATGTTGCTGGGCTTAGTTGGTAGGAGTTGCATGCTGATGGATGGTGCTGCAGACTTGTGCTGTGGATGTAGTGAGACTTTTTGAAAGTCTCTGGGAGCTGACAGGACACTTGGAGGCTGGGCAGGGGAGAAATGTTTGCAGACTGGGGTTGGGCAAATCAAGAAATGGGGACAAGAATACCAAGCAACCAGTGGTTGGGACAGCCCCGACCTCACAGGGCGTGAGAAAGAGCATCTGACTTGGAGCTGAAGGAAACACCGGCATGTAGGCACTTGCAGAGTTGGGGCAGGCTGACGACGGGAGCCTGGCAACCCAGCTGCGACCAATGGACTGCGCCAGGAGCTGAATGGAATGGGCAAACCACCATCTCTGACAGTGCAGGCTGGGCAAGAGCAGGGGGCATAGGCAATGAGACACAAGCTACCAAACGAACTCTTCAACAGAAGACCACAAAATAGAAGTATGGCATTTGAGCTGCCTTGAGACTATATACAAATGCTTTGAAGCATGTTGAATCTACAGAAATGAGAAACTTTTAATTTTGTAATCGAGAAATCAACGAAGAATTAAAAAACACTCACTTAAACAGAGTAAACAATTATGAAACCCCAATGATTAGGAAATTAATTTACAAAGAAAAGGAGAAGAACAGGGAAAACATACAATAGCTAATGAGTGGTTTGTGTGGATAAAGTACATTACAAATTCACCAATGCTATAGAAACTTTCAAAGGAAAAATATTACTCTCTCAGAGTGTATTTTATAAAAAGTGGAGTTGTCTAGGACCATAGCGATTATAGAAAACATTTAAAGCTACTCGGGGAACAGGGACAATGCAGTGGTAGCTTATTTAAGTTGGCAAGACCCTATTGAATATCTCGAGAATAAGTGTCAATACATTTCAACAAAATACATCCGACAAAAGATGCTATAAAATTTGGAATTCTCAATCACTACAAAACTTTGATATCAAAACGAACTCCAATGGCTCCTTTAGGTACATAATAGAAACTTATGGTTATATTGATAGCAAAAATGATAATACAAATTTGAGCAGATGCTAGCATTAATCCACCTTCAAACAATATAAGAGGAAAAATATATGATTAAAAGAAACATTGTACGAGAAAAGTTTGGATATGTTTCCATATAAAACATTTGGAATAGAGAAGCCGACAATAAGACATCAATCTCTTATCCAATCATATTAGTACATATATGTTACTTTTTTTATTATATATAAAAATATATGCTTATTTCCATAAACAACAATGGTATTTATTACGAAATATTTATTACAGGTCAAAGGACAAACTAATATAGGTCAGTAGTGTATCAGTAAACTATAGACCCTCTGTGTAAAGGCTTGAACTAATAACACTAATAAATACAAATAATTTAACAAATAAATTAGCCAGACTCTAGGGTCTCCAATAAATTAATCTATAGAGCCTATCAATAGGTCTCTTTAATCCACAATTATCCACACTGTGTAAACCAAATCAAAGGAGACATAATGTCATTTGATAATTCACACACATCATATTTTCCCTTGTATCTAAATTGAACCAATAAATATAAACCAAATATTTATTTTCATTTTGTTCAATAATATTTTCAAACAAAATTATTATCAATATTAATTCTTATATATATATATATATATAGATAGATGAATAGATAGATAGATAGATAGATATAATGAGACAATAAATATAAATATAGACCAAATACAAAATGAAAGTATGGCATAGAAACTTACTTGAACTATGAAATCTGGGGCGCATGTTGGAATGGTGAAACACTGTGAAGTGGCAATAAGAATATGAAAGACAAACTACACTCACCGAACCAGGTAAGTAATGTGGCAGCTTCAATGATTAGAAAATTTCATTACCTGCAGCGAAAGGGAAGAACAATGATGAAACATACAATAGCTATTAAATTGTTTGTGGATAAAGAAGACTGTGCAAATTCACTATTACTGTATACCACGAGAAACTTTCGAGGAGAAAATGTGTTGAAGCATATTCTATAAACATTTAAGTCTGTCAAGTTGTCTAAGGAACTCGCAGTATGCAAGCATTTAATCTATCAGGGTTGTTCGAGGACATCATTGTAAACATTTAAGTTGTCAGGCCTAATGGGCATCTCAGAATAAGTATCAATACATTTCAACAAAAATATATCTGACAAACATGCTATAAACTTCTCAAATCACTTTATAAAGCAGGATATAAAAAACGACAATATGCTTAGTACATATCAAAGGAAACTTATGTGGTTTATGCTGTTCAGCAGAAAAAATGAAGTAATACAAACATTTGAACGAATGCTAGCATTAATCAACCTTCAAACAATATAGAGGAAAATATATGATTAAAAACATTATGTGGCACGAGAAAAAAGTTTGGATATGTTTCCATACAAAACATTGGGAATAGCAGAAGCCGGCAATAAGACCTCAATCTCTTATCTACAATGTATCAATGCATATATGTTACTTTTATTATATAAAAATATATGTTTTTATTCCATAAGCTCCAACAATGGGTATTGTGCAAATATTTCAAATCGAAGGACAAACTAATATGGAGTCAACTTGAATTATAAATCGCTATAGTCCCTCTGTGGCTACGAAAGGGACTAATAACACAATAAATACAAATAATTTAACAAATAAATTAGCCAGACTCTAGGGTCTCCAATAGGGACTAATAACACAATAAATACAAATAATTTAACAAATAAATTAGCCAGACTCTAGGGTCTCCAATAAATTAATCTATAGAGCCTATCAATAGGTCTCTTTAATCCACAATTATCCACACTGTGTAAACCAAATCAAAGGAGACATAATGTCATTTGATAATTCACACACATCATATTTTCCCTTGTATCTAAATTGAACCAATAAATATAAACCAAATATTTATTTTCATTTTGTTCAATAATATTTCATTAAAAAAATTATTATCAATATTAATTCTTATATATATATATATATATAGATAGATAGATAGATAGATAGATAGATAGATATAATGAGACAATAAATATAAATATAGACCAAATACAAAATGAAAGTATGGCATTGAAACTTACTTCGGAACTATGAAATGCAGAAGCGCATGTTGAATCGCGAGTGAAACACCAACAAGTAGCAATCGAGAAACCAACGAAGAACAAGCACTCACCGAACCAGTAAACAATGTATGTAGCTTCAATGATTAGAAAATTTCATTGCAAAGGAAGAACAAGGATGAAACATACAATAGCTATTAAATTGTTTGTGGATAAAGAAGACTGTGCAAATTCACTATTACTGTATAGAAACTTTCGAGGAAAAATGTATTCCGAGAAGCATATTTACATAAACATTTAAGGCTGTCAGGTTGTCCAAGGACCTCGCAGTATGCAAACATTTAAGCTATCAGGGTTGTTCGAGGACATCGCGTCATGTAAACATTTAAGTTGTCAGGCCTATTGAGGCATCTCAGAATAAGTGTCAATACATTTCAACAAAAATACATCCGCCAAAGATGCTATAAACTTTGGAATTCTCAATCACTATAAAGCTTGGATATAAAAACATTTCAATATGCTTAGTACATATCAAAACTTATGGTTATGTTCAACGAGAAAAAAATGATAATACAAACATTTGAACGAATGCTAGCATTAATCCACCTTCAAGCAATATAGAGGAAAAATATATGATTAAAAAACATTGTATACGAGAAAAAGTTTGGATATGTTTCCATATAAAACATTGGGAATAGCGAAGCCGACAATAAGACCTCCAATCTCTTATCTAATCATATCAATGCATATATGTTACTTTTTATTATATAAAAATATATGTTTTTATTTCCATAGCTCCAACAATAGGTATTGTGCAAATATTTCAAGTCAAAGGACAAACTAATATGGAGTCA
>SNQJ01S0077179.1:8994-33109 GCA_010110895.2 Picea sitchensis | reverse complement strand
GTGGTTAAAATCTAGTAAAACTAAATTTGTTTTATTGAACTTTAATAAAGGTAAGGAAATTACTTGAGTTTCTTTAAAATTCCATTTATGTGCTCAAAAATATTTAAGAGAAGAATCTCTAAATCACCATAGTTTTCACAAATGAACAAAGATTAGGAAAATAGGTATTGTAACAAATATTTTGAAAATGGGATCTAATGTGGGTGTATGCAAGACAATCCAAGAGAAAATGAATTTCATCTTCTACCCTCTCACTATCACAAACATGACAAGTTCTTTCAACCCATGACATTTTAGGATTTTTCCAATGCCCTATATCACTATGGTGATCATGAGTTTTTGTCCTTATTTTGGAAATGTTGATTTTCATCTTTACTCTAGTAAAAACATAGGTACTTTTGATCTTCTAAATGAGGGTTGGCTACCTCCTTATAGTACCTTAATTTTATCTTATCCTCTAATTCTTTATTGCACCACAATTTCTCCTTAAATTTGATGCAATAATATGCTTAATATTATCATTATTCTATAGAGTGTCATCTTCCATTATACTCCAATGATTTACCCAAGACTTGGCATCTTTATGCCAAACTTGTTTGACCATTTTGATTGGACATTGAAGAAATATTAGAAAGCCTCATGTCTTCCATGTTTACCTCGATCTTGTATATTATATACCTTGTAACACCTCACCAAGAGATGATACTACATAATATTTGATCATTTAAACACATGCATTAAGTGTAAATAAAAATTTCTTCTTTCATAGATGGAGAAACCTACAACATATTCATAACTCTTTTACAATTTTTCCAATGCTAATTATTCCAAATTTGAATCCAAATATATGAATCTAAATAAGAGGATGCGATAAATAAAAATGTAACTTTACTAGTAAAATATTTAAATAGAAACATATAAAAACATATGCCAAGTAAAATACCTCCTCCCTAGTCTTTTGAATATTTCCATTTGCAATCTAGTCCTGCAATTAGTATGAAGATGCTTCCAAGCGTTAATTTTCTTTTCACTTTCCTAGAGGGAAACAACAGAATCCTCACAACCAACTACATTCCTAGTTGACCTTGTAGCTCCAACAAACCTTTCAGTTTCTTGGCCCTCTGTGCCTGAGAGTCAAAGAAACGTAAAACACATATGTTCTAAGAAGACTCGAGAATTATATCTTCTAAGAATTGTCCAAACTCTCAACATTCTCTAACTTCTCCAAAACCCTTCATCACCACTTCCTCTTTATGTTTATAAAGTTTCCATACCCACTTCCCGAAGCCTCCTCAACCACCCTCATTATTATCCATAAACCTCTCTTATCTATATTTTTTTGAGAAAACTTAAAATAAACTAAAATATAAATGACTTATATAAAATAACAGTAAATAAAATGCAAAGTATTTCTTCGTAACTTTTACAATGTTCCCCAAATGTACATGTCAACCCACCATACTCATTTAATTCATCATACCAACCATTAATGAAAGTCAAAGAAGATATTTAATGCTACTAGATATCTTTTTATGGAAGATAATTTACATATTCATTTAACCATTAAATTAAATAGTTAATAATCTAGTTTAATAATTAATTAACTAATTAATTATACTAGTGTACATGTGTAGGGTATGTGTGCATATCTAGAGGAGACATATGTTATGCATGTACTATTGATAAACAACCACTTCCTCTAGTGCATAGTTCTTGTATGATCACACCAAGGCATGCAGGACAACATATGAAATTTAATAATGTTAATGAACAAAATTACAATAATTCATCAATAAATAATTATCACACTTAAAATATGAAAATGAAATCAAAATAACATTTTAAACATGGTGGGAACCAAGTGAGTAAACAACACAATAATGGCACATCTAATCCTCAATCAATATTCTCTACTAACATCGAAGCATACTTCCTTCCTAACCTACTTCCATCTTCTGTCATGTCCTTTCCTCTACTGAATTAAGATGGAGCATCAACTATATTGAACTAACTACGGATATAACCCATAATTGGAAGTGTCATACATCTCAATGAAGCTTCCCCAACATGTAACTATCAGTCACCATCACACTTCTAGGGGAGCGTGACTTCACATATCCCTCCCACGACTCTAGGTTTCAAAGGATACACGGTGAGAAATACCTACACCCCTCCTGATAGAACTAGGGTCAACAAACTATATCGATTCATATTGTGTAACTATTTTTCTTAGAGTCACGTCATCATACAACCACTCTGAGAAATTTGTGTGTCATGTCAAAACCAAAGTTACCACAAATTATAGCAATATTTTGAATCATAAATTAAATAATAAGTAAAACTTATAGCATACTCTATAAACATGTAGGTTAGTTCACCAATAAGTCATATCCAGACATATACACCACAATTTCATATAAGAATCTATATATGTATTAACATTCAATTAAGAAATGTGTGTTTACATGTGTAACCAAATCACATAACAATCAATATCATGAACACATAACAGTAAAAATAATGTGATGCAACGGATCAATAGGTCTACGTGTACACTTCTCACATCTCTATATTAATTTCACTGAGTCCAAATAGTTTCTAATAAATGAATTACTATAATGAGAAAAGTCAAATTTCTAACTACCTAAGGTCAAAATATGGGGCGTTACATATGCCCACCCTTAAAGAAACTTTATCCCAAAGTTATGGTTGTTCATAATATTAGGAAAATTCATGGAAAAAAACTATTGCGTTTCTTTCTTGATAGTAAAAATGTTCTATAATGGTCTCACTAGACCTTTACTTGATGAAAACATGTTTAATCTAGTAATATATTGATTGAGACTACCCATATTCAACAAGCATCATACTGTGTCCCAAATTTGTTTTATTACCACTCATAATTAAATTAATGAAAATACACGCTTCTCTTATAGATTTATTCTTTCTAAGTTCTATATTAAAGTATAGTTTATTAGTTATCCATTTAGAATCTTACCTCATTATTCGTTCTTTAGTTACGTGAATTTTATATTGAGTTCAATTATGATTTCATTAATTCATACACACAATCCCACCTAGGATATCTTGATAATTATAAACAATCATCATTGACTTTTATTATCACTCTAGCTTGATAATACATATACCATCACTCATGATATCAACACACAAAAGTTTCCCATGCTTAGGAACATTGACTAAGATACTGCTAATTGATTGTCATTTGATGTCATCACGTCATGGTTTGCTTGGTTATTGTTTTCAATGTGACTTTCCTCTTAAGTCATAAGAATTAGATCTCAACTAAGTTAAATGTTGAGTAGAGGATTTTCTTCATCTTAGTTTAGGGAAATCATGCTTTCCATCAACAATTCACTATTATAATTGTGCATATAAGTAAAGAGTAGCATGTTGACATGTGGGTTAGTGAATAAACACACACACACACACACACATACATATATCAAGAATAAATTTACTATAAGGATTCATTCCAAACTCTTAGTCACCTACCCTTAGGGTCTTCTCTACCCTTAAGTATACTTCGTATTTCTCAAAGTTATATGCTCTATACTTACATAGTACTTACCCTTAAGGTCTCTAGCTCTTTTATTCTCCATCTCTAGCACTTTTGAGTTCTTCCCCCCCACTATAAAAGAAGTTTAACAATGGGATGTATGTTTTCATCATTCCTCATCTAAATTTTTTTGTTTGTTTGTTTAAGCATGGTTTTTCATAGGAAAAAATCCTTCTTATTGAGCTAGTAGTTGTTAGACCTATTAATGCATTTTAAGATGTGAGCTTCCATTTATATAGTCCATCCCTCTTACAAGGGACTTATGCATAATAATCCATGACACTCCATTGGAATTGTTACTACCAAATAAATTTATGGGAGAAAGTACTACCCATTTCCTAAGGGATATCCCCTTTTCTCAAAGTGTTCCTTCTAAAAAACATCGACCCTTTTTTATGGGCGCACTCTTAATTTCTTGTTCTTATTCAACTAGAAACAACTAAGGTGCTTATCACTCATCTTACTAATGTTGTCAATCCTTCACAAGATATACATTAACTCCACTACTCAAGTACACTTAATTCAACTTAATTTAATTAATTCTACTTATATATTCAATTATAATAATATCAAAACTAAATTAACTTATCTCAATTAAACCAGAAAGTGGAGATATTATAAAATGAAATTATACTTATATAATTATTTTAAACTACTACAAATTGTGAAAATAAATTTTACAATCACCATATATTATACCATATATTATGGCCGTAAAATTTATGTTTTCAAAATTTAAGAAGTATCATTGCAAATTTTAAAATTTAAGAACACGTATCAATGTTATTTTAAAACTCTCAAATATTTGTTGGAATCAAACATATAATTCATCAATTCTAGGGATATATTCCATACACTCACACTGCATAATGGAAGTCCACACGTAAACAAATTAATAAATATTGAGTTTGAATGATGAGTTAAGAAGCGATGCACGTTATTGACAAAAATCCATTAAAACCTAGGAAATACTTATTGATGATGGGAAGGATATCTACGTCCAACTACCATCAACATATATATATTTTTGGTTGGGAAAATATCACCATCATGTCTATAGGACAATATCATTACCATATTTTATAGGAAATGATATATTAATGATATTGATGATAATTGTTTGGGTATTTATTTATTTTTAAGCATAGTTTTAAAATTACAAACCTACTAGTAGTAACTACAAAATTATTTTACACATTTACTCTGAATTGTAACAAAATTACTTGAAAATTATGTTCTTACATTATAATTGCTAAATTATTTTACACATTTACTCTGAATTGTAACAAAATTAATTGAAAATTATGTTCTTACATTATAATTGCTACTTGTCCATTTGTAAATTAAATTAATGCTATCTACAAGATTATCCATGATCAATTTATGATGTGCATATCTAGAATACCCATATCTTTATAGAATCCTTAGGTCTCGACCATATTTATATCTACCTTCTCATGACTCATCAACATCTTGAATGGGACTCTGTGAGCTCTGAGCTATGGTCTAGAACAATGGAAGTTTTCTTTATTTACATTTTTTATAGAAATGAGTGTACTATGTGGGTTATAGAGTTTGAATATTTTATAAATTCCTTAATGGCCATTTCTTCATCCTCTGACAGACTGGTCCCATGTTTCAAGAATTTATATCTTGACTGGAATGAGAAAACATTGTGCCCTTACTCCCTCCTGGTCGACTGACAGATCATTTTCCACTAAGGCTTACATGATGTTGACTCTGACAAATAGGTAGCATGACCATCAATAATCTGATTTCATTTAACACTCGATAATAAATTTATGTGTTTTAGAGACCAAGTGCAATTAACAATCATGAATTATTGAAATGTTTGTGTGGTTCATAGACTTTACTTGCTTCAAGTTAGTTTAGGTAAGAAAAAAATTGTATGAATGCAACATGTGAGCATGGATATAATATTACAGATAATGGTACATGGTACCAAACTAGTCCTTCTTCAGTAATAGTAATATTTTGTTTTTTTAATGGAAGGGATCATCTAGTCAGTCATCATGAAAGGGAAAACCTCTTCAATATTATCTCTTTCAGGAAAGTGATATCATTCCCACGCTTTCTTCTATATCTTGATATGGCTCTTGAACTACTTCCTATGAATCATTAATTGGAGGATATGAATCCATATTTTCATAATATAGAAGAGGATAAGCCTGTTGGAAAGATGGATTTCACCCTAAAAATTGAGGATGTTTGTGATACTATACATATTATGCTTATGTAGGATCTTATACAATGGGAACAAGATGATGGATGAAAAAGTAGCTTGTTGGTAAACTCAAAAAAAAAATGAAAATGGTGTAAAACACTTGGAAATTGAGAGAGAAGCCATTGCACACTAACAACTCACACAATAATAGTTTGTATATTGCTCACAATAAACAGAGATACATCAGGTATATATAGTTGGAGTGAGATCCAACTTATTCCACTCTTGGATGGAGAGGTTGAGAGAATCTCAACATCCTCCAACAAACCCAATCCAATCCCTAGACTCTAGTATGCATCATAATGAGGCATTATCTCTAACACCCCCCCTTAATGCCTACATTACAGAAAACTTACAATACTGAAATCAAAATTACAGAATTTGTCATTTGTATTTGTTTGACTAGTCTTCATCAATGCTTACACCCACTCTGAATCTCATAGACACACTATTTATCTCCCATTATATTTGAGCTACCACTTTGACACATTTAAAGTACAAAATCTTTTTACCATATTTGACATTCTGATATAATTGATGCTTCTCGACCTATCGAAGGACAATCTTGATATTGAACCATCCTATGGATACACTTCCATCTGTGAATATTTCTCTTTCGACTATCTGTAGTGATCTAGGGGAATGATCTAGATATTAAATGTATTCAGTAGTCATCTTCACAACTTGACCTTTTTACACACACTCACCTACACAATGATAATCCATAAGTGTTGACTTTGAAGCACCAGAGTACAACAATAATATCCAACTTTGAACAGACTTGTAGACATATTCAAACCAATAATGCATTCTTATAACACCTAAGCACTCAAGAACTACAAGCTTGAATTACATCACTATGTTCTATATTTGGTTCTTCATAATCATATAAGTTTACAAATCACAAACTACAAACCAAATAAAAACAATGAATACCACACACAGATCCAAGAACATTATAGACATCTTTTACTCTAAAATTCAAATCTGCAAATCTGACCATAAAGCCCCATTGTGAGACTATTCGTGATGCTCGACAACTTCAACATATTGCAGCACAGATTCTGAAAGATGATAAATTAGTTTAATTGTCTATTGAACAGTAGTAGATTGTTGCTCTCCATGGAGATATGGATTCCTTAAACCAACATCTTTGTGCACAGCAATTTCTTTACAGAAATGTCTCTTCCAACACACTAATCACTGGCCACTAATCATCGCATCTCACAAGTTATGATTTCAAACACATGCCCATTGAATATATGAAATTAAAGACATTGATTTCTTCCACTCGTGACGACTACTCCTGGAAATTTTATTTCCTTCCTCTGGTCGACGCGAGTCAGTGGCTAATCGGTGGCTTCAATGACATCGATCACATGGGTGATTCATGGGTAGCAATCTGGATGAACAATGTGATCAGTCTTTGGTACATCTACATGCAGCGGAAGATTATTTATGCATCAACAATGCTAGCGATGACTTCTAATTATGAGTGATGGCCCTCCCTCTCTCACGATCAGTGTAATAACAATTAAATCTCCTTCAACAGTGACAATGGAAAATAGAATCAAACAACAACTCTAGAAAACACATAAAACACTCAAAAACAAACACTTCACTCTCACGCTTATGTACAAAGAATCGATTATATAGAATCTCACATATTCCTGGCCTTCCCGTGAGGGAATCAAGCCAGAATAAGCTCTGATGCCAACTTGGAAATTGAAAGAGAATCCATTGCACACTAATAACTCACACAATAATAGTTTGTATATTGCTCACAATAAACAAATATACATTAGGTATATATAGTTGGAGTGAGATCCAACTTATTCCACTCTTGGTGGGAGAGGTTGAGAGAATCTCTCAACATCCTCCAACAAACCCAATCCAATCCCTAGACTCTAGTATTCATCATAATGAGGCATTATCTCTAACAAAAACTAGCTCGATATCCAATTAGAGGATCTATGGAAGAATCCTTTACCTTTGCGCCTATGTTGTAGTGCAACTTTTGGATCAACAATGGGTGCCTCTATCATTGCTATGTGTGGGTTCACTGCTTCATCTTGATATGCAAATGAAGGATGGAAATTATTATATGTGATTTTTGGACAAGGGACTTTTGGGAACTAATTGCTGGAAGAAAAGATATTAGAAATCAGTCAATATCTTATTACAGGCCTGCAAAATATGTATCTTATTACATCTTTATTTTTCAAGGTAGAAAAAAGGTCCATTTTTTATGGGGTAATTATAAGAACAAGTGTTTTTAATATTTATCCATATTGCTTCTCAAAATAATCCACGACTCTAGAAATGAAGCACAATTTGTTTTTGACAAACATCCTTTTCAATCTAGTGCACAAAAAATAATTTTTTTATTTTTTTTCAATTCCTTAATTACTAATAAATAATGTCATCTAAAAAAATTAGAGTACAAACTAAAAGTTCAAAAGTTACAAGTGTAATTAGTATTGAAGGAAGGAGAGTAAGAAGCTTAATTTTTTTTCTAGGTCATTTCTTCATATACAAAAAAGAATCATATTTTTTTATATAGATTATCTTTTAAAGAGAATTTGGAAGGATGGAAATGCAAAAAACCTCTACAAATTCAGATACAATAATATACAATGATAGAGGAATCTATAGGAACAATTGCTAAAAGTATTAATATCGATACTAGTGTCGCTGCAATTAATATGCAAAGCAAACAGAAAAGAGGGTATTTTGCAGAGCATCTAGAAGCTTATTTAGGAAAAAGGGATAGAGTTGACAAGGTTCTGATGATTGTGAGGTACTCTGCCAAGATATCTATGGCTTCCTCTGTTGTCTCTAAATATTCCCTTATAGCCAAAAGGATTAAATATTTTGATGTCAGTCTTCGGGTTAGAAGAAAAAAGTTCAAACTGGGCAAATTTATAAATGATTATATTACAATGGGATAGTTTATACAAGATGTGCTAGTGGCTTTTGGCTATAATAGACCCTTATGAAAAATTCATTACTTGAGCTTATCTAATTTCCCAGGATTTTCAGTCTCACTTCAATGAAAAACTTGAAGAACATTCGACGTAGAGAAGGGAATACCTCAAAATTTCCCCACATCAAAATTCCTTAAGGTGTCATGGTTTTTATAGATTTGTTTTATTTATTTTCTCATCTCGATTTCTACTTTCATTTGAGTGTGTTCTATAGTGTCAAAGTCTAGACTTATTTGTGAGCATTTGGATGTTTCCTTTGTCACTACTAAGGATAAATACAGGTCATCCCACTATGTTGGGACTGCCTAGTATGGGAGATGGTGGCCCTAAAATATCAATATTCGGCTTAATTTAAGATATAAACTTGAACTATTTAGATTTTGACCTAGAAATGTTGAGTTTGGATAGAAATCTCATGGATGTCTCTACATTATTCTCTTCTATAAAAATGAGTAATATTATATAGGTCGAGAAAATATAAAATAAAGTGTTTTAAATACAACTCTCATCTAAGAAAACAACAGAAAAATATGTTACTTATTAAAGGGGTCCAATACAGTTGTTGAGATGGTCGAGTTGGTATAAGCCCTTAGATTAAGGTTCTTCATTCAAAATATGTAAACATAATTGCTACATGGTACTAAATGTCGAAACTATATCTGGTTGTTTGGTTGTTTGCATGGAAGGAATGCTAAATCTTTCAAATTCGAATCTAACTATCTATTTAGAACAATCCACACAAAGATGATGGCTCTTTTGGCCCTAGCATTGAGAATATGTTATGATTCGAAATGTAACACCTCACCATGATATGATACTATATAATATTTGATAATTTAAACACATGCATTAAGTGTAAAAAAAAAAATTATCCTTTCATATATGGAGAAACCTACAACATATCCGTAACTCTTTTACAATTTTTCCAATGCGAAATATTTCAAATTTGAATCCAAATGTATGAATCTAAATAAGAGGATGATATAAATAAGAAGCTAGATTTAGGATTAAAATATTTAAATAGAAACATAACATAATATACCAAGTAAAATATCTCCTCCATTGTTTGTTGAAGATGACCATTTTCAATGTAGTCCTACCAGCAGTAGGAATATGCTTCCAAGGATTCCTTTTCTTTTCACTTTCCCAGAGGGAATCAAAAGAATCATCCCAAACAACTAGGAGCCTAGCCAAGTTCCTAGCTCCAATAAACCTTTCAGTTTCTTCTCCCTTCATTCCCATGACTCCAAGAATAGTAAACATATTCGCTAAGAAGACTCGCAAGAATGATATCTTCCAAGAATTGTCCAAACTCTCAACATGATTTAACCTCTCCAACTCCCTTCATCACTAATTTCTCTTCCTATTTGTCATATTTCCATACACACTTCCCGAAGTCTCCTCAACCACATTCATTATTATCCATCAAACTCTCTTATCTATATTATTTTGGAAAAAGTTAAAATAAACTAAAATATAAATGACTTATATAAAGTAACAATAAATAAAATGTACAAAGTATTTCTTCTCATGCTAGCTTATAAATGCAACTTGACAATGTTCCCCAAATGTACATGACAACCCATCATACCCATTTGATTTATCATATCAATCATCAATGAAATTCAAAGAATATATTTAATGCTACTATATATTTTTTTATTCGAGAGAATTTACATAGTCATTTAACCATTAAATTAAATTAAATAGTTAATAATCTAGTTTAACAATTAATACATTATTTAGTTCTAAAAGTGTACATGTGTAGGGTATGTGTGTGTAGCTAGAGGACACATAAATTGTGCATCTAATAGCTATAAACAACCACTTCCTATAGTGAATAGTTCATGTATGATCACACCAAGGCATGCAGGACAATAGACCAAATTTAATAATATTAATGAAAAAAATTATGATAATTCATCAATAACTAATTATCACACTTAAACTATCAAAATGGAATCAAAAGAGGGTTTTAAACATGGTAGGATTCAAGTTAGTAAACAATAATGGCACATCTAATCCCCAATCAATATTATCTACTAACATCAAAGCATCCTTTCTTCCTACCCTACTTCTATCTTCCATCTTATCCTTTCCTCTGTTGGACTAAGCTAGAGCATCAACTATATTGACCTAACTCTAGATAGAACCCATAAGTGTAAGTGTCATACATCTCAACCAAAATTCCCCATCAAAAAACTATTAGTCACCATCACACTTCTAAGAAAGTTTGACTTCACACAACCCTCCCACGACTCTAATATTTAGAGGATGCACAGTGGGAAATACCTCCAACCCTCGTGATAGAACTAGGGTCAACACCATATATTGATCAATATTGTGCAACTATTGTTCTTAGAGTCACTTCATCAAACAACCCCTCTAGGAAAGTTGTGTGTCCTATCAAAACCATACTTACCACAAATTAAAACAATATTTTGAATCATAAATTAAATAATAAGTGAAAGTTATACAATACTCTAACTTTTTTTATCTCTATTGCATCCAAGTTATCTCATATGCATGATAATTTGGATATCACATAGCTCATAAACCTATAGGTTAGTTCACCATTAACTCATATCCATTCATATACACCACAATTTCATACAAGAATCCATATATGTATTAGCGTCCAGTTAAGAAATGTGTTCTTACATGTTTTACCAAATCACATAGTGATCAACATTAGGAACATATAACAAATGAAATAATATTATGCAACACATAAATAGGTCTACATGTACACATATGACATGTCTATATCAATTTCATTGAGTCCAAATAGTTACTAAGAAATGATTTACTATGATGATAAAGTCAAATTTCTAACTACCTAAGGTCAAAATATGGGGCATACATATGTAGTCATAGTCATGTTCTTGGTGGATTAAATAATTGTTTCTATGAGGATGATAGGATAGGGTCTATTTCCTTTGATTATGAGATTACAAGCTATAAAATACTTTTGTATTTTCTCTATCTTTCTCTATGGTTCTCTAGAGATGTTGCAACCCCAAAATTCACAACCATATAAGATAACATGAGTGACAAGAGTCTCAATGAGAAATTTATTATTATCTCATATCAGAAGGTCCATTGATTCACAATTTTTACAAGCCCATAATAAGATTTCCACCCTCCATTTATACTTTTCTTAATGTTTAAGTTCTAGTTGATCTTGTGGTGAAGATGAATTTTGAGATATTTGTGTGAAGTCACTTCCTCCAAGTTGTTGTATTCATAGAAACAAATAGTGTAAGTGATATTTTTTGATTTAATTATCAAAATTTTCATTTTGTTAGTGTTAAAAGTCATACCTGTACTATAGCGAAAATCCTTGAGAAATTTTATTTTCTTGTTGAGATCATAGGGACTCCTCACCATAAGAACAATATCATCAAGGTAAATAAGGAGGGGGATAATTATACCAACTATATTCAGGAAGACATAACCTACTTCTTCAACCTTCTTTACCATTAAGGAGTTTTTATATGAACAAAATGAAGGCACAACCTTGGAGTCATCCTTATCCTTGGTGGTTTCTAATATATTCATGGAACATTTAAAATCTTTATCCCTAAGAAGCTTTCATCTCAAACTAAAATGTTGGTTTCGATTTGTAGATGACACATTTTTCATTTGGCCTCATGGCGAGAACAACTTGAACTATTTTCTCAATCATCTTAATAGCCTATCACCCCACATCCAATTATCTATGGAGACCCAAAAATGACAACTCTATCCCATTCTTATATGTACTCATCTCTCATCTTATTGATGGCTCCCTCTCCCACCAAGTCTATTTGAAAAAAAATCACACTGATAGATACCTTAATGTCAATCCTGACCATCATCCAGCTCAAAAATCCCTTGTCCTGAAAACCTTATTCACTCGACCTCGCTTCATTTCATCCCTTCAATTCCTTGTAACGGAAAACTCTCACCTAACCACAACTCTTTTGTCCAATTGCTACTCTATCACTCAAATGAATCAATCTTTCCAGTGAGCCAAAAACCTTAAACCTCAACCTAAAATAACCTCTCCCTTCACTCCTCCTCGTTCTCTCATCTCTCTACCTTATATCCAGGGAACCAAAAATATTGAAATTTTTAGCTAAGAAGAATATTAAAAACTTATTCAAACCCTACAAAAACATTAAACAGATTTTATATCTACTAAATATGAACTCGACCCAATGCTTGGCCTAGGTGTTCACCAAATGCCTTTCTCTTATGGGAAATATTACATAGGTCAAACTGGTAAAACCTTTAAAACTTGAGTTAAATAACATGTAATTGATATCACCTACAATCGCATTTCCATATCAGCTATTGCAGAACACTCCTTTAACTCCAAGAACCTTATTTTATTTTACCAAACCAAAATTTTAGCCTATGCCCTACATTACTCCTCCCGACTCATTCAGGAAGCCCTGGAAATTGAAAAACATCTAGAAAACTTCAACCATGAAGATGGCTACAAATTGAGTCAATCATATTCATCACCTTGACCATTAATCTTCCTCCTCCTAAATATTGTTCCAATCCTTCTAAATATTGTTCTAATTCATCTCCAACCTTCCTCTCCTCCTATATTCTTAGCTTTGTTTCTCTTCATCTCTCTTCATCTCTTTACCTTTAACTTCCATGCCTCATTTTTTCTAATATCTTGAGTGTTTTCATTAATTGATATACTTATTTTAATTTTAATTCGAGTCATTTTATTTTAATTCTTTTAAATTTAATTCATTTTATTTCAATTCATCTCATCATGTTTTCCCTTAGTTATTCTAATTTTCCCACCTTTTTTACCCTAAATTCTAGTGTAATTCTTTAATATTATTTATGGTTCCTATTTTTCAACTAACTTCCCCTACTCCTCTTATATACATATATATATCACTTTTCTCTTATTATTTCATTTATTTCTGGTGCAGGAGCATCACTCCCAAGCCAGCCATGCGCCAACCAGCCAGCCAACACAGCACACATTCAATGAAGAAGGAGAGGCGCAACCCTCTCGTTTCAAATTTTGAATTTGAAATCAATGTATTAAATGTTTGTAAGGCTGGTAGAGCCAAAGTCGTGCCTTTGAGTAGGCTATAGTTAAAGAACGCCTGTAATGGTTGTAAGGCTATATCTAGCTCCGATATGGACTAGACAGCCATTCAATTGTGAATTCAATGTAATTGAATGAGAATAGGTGAGATGGAGGGAAGAGCTCGAAGAGCCCCCTCATGTAAAAGATCCTTTGTATGTAGGATGAGTTAGAAGTAGTTGGATAAGTCAAGTAGAGGGGAGATATAGGAGATAGAGAGGAGAGCCAAGACTTTGTTGCAGTTCGAGCTCAAACACATTGTAAAGAGGCATTTTCAGATTAATACAATCAGAGAAGTTTTCTTGCATGTTATTCTGTGTATGATGAATGTCTTCATGTGTGTGTATTTATACATTGCAGATGTATGATTAGGTGTGCATTTGTAAGGATAGACAAAATTTACTGTCTGTGAGTTCTTTGATTTCAGGTTTGGGGTTCTTTGAGGCTTCATGCCAAGAGGGTGTGACAAAACATTGCAGATTCTGAAAGCCAATGCATAGATGCACTCCTGAATTCTGCAGAATTGGGGCAAAGACGTGCCAGGAGGGCGCACCAGCCAAAGTCATTGGCTCAAGGAGAAACCTCAAGGTTTCTGAATACCTTGGAGGTGAGACTGTGCAGAAGAGAGCACAGGACAGACCATAATCATTGAGGGATTCTGTAGAAGCTTTTCTAGGAGGGCATTGAGCAGGTGCATAGAAGTCATAGAGAAGACATAATTTCTTAGAATTTTGTAAGGCTCTACCAAGAGGGCATCGAGCGAATGCACGGGACACATTAGGAGAAGAACTCTATTTTGAGTTCGTTGAGAAGACAAAATCATTGAGGATTTTGGAAACTCTTCTAGGTGGGCATTGAGTTGGTGCAGGAGGGAACAGAAGGAACTCTTGCCTGAGTTCAAAGAGAAGAGAAGTGTCAAGGGAGGACCTTCACAGGGTTACTGAACACCCTACAGGATCAACAAGGAGTGCTTGAGAAGGAAGTTGCCAAAGGGCACTTTTATCCCTTCAAGGAGAGAAAGGGACAGAGGGCAAAGACCTATGCAAGGAATGCACTAGGCCAACACCTGAGTCAAGGGTTGATAGACAACCATTTGGAGTCTTGTCAAGCATAAGGAGTGTGCATAGAACATATTTGGTTTCAAGTCTGAAGCATGGGAGGCCGAGCGCAGGAACAAAGACCCTTTGAAGTCAGAGAAGAGCACAGAGAAGCTTAGAAGAGATAGCACCTTCATGTGCAGAGACTCTGTAAGCCAGTGTAGAAGTCAGGAAACCCTTCAAGGTTTCAGAGAGGAGAAGCTCAGGAGGAAGAGTGCCTTTGAGCACAAAACGACAGCTACAAGGAGTGCAGAGTTCAGAGTTTGAGAAATCTCAAGAAGGACAGTGCTTTCACGCATAGGCACATAGCTGTAAGGAGGAGAAAAAAGGCCAAGAAAACCCTTCAGAGGGTTTGATTTCGAGGAAGCTCAGGAGGGATAGCATCGTTAGAACATGAACAAAAGATGAGAATGCAGGCTTCGTAGTAGGAAGCAAAGGTCGAGGCCTTTGGGAAACTTGAAATCTTCCAGGTCCAGGAAGAAGGAGCGTAAGCTAAACGAGGAGTTACAACTGTCATCAGATCGAGTAGAGGAAAATATCTAGACCATTGAAGTTCCACGTCCATGCAGCATAGGAGAGCGTTGCAGAAGAGAGCAGATCTAGGTCGTTAGATCTAGCTCAAACAACTGATAGCCCTCGGGTCTGTTGAAAGGAGCACGAGGTTTAACCCTCGTATGCAGACGAGAGAACCCACAAAGTCCCGAAACAACGAACACGTCGAGATTTAGGAGTTCGAGGATCAGAGAATCAAGGGGTCATAGAATCGTTGCATTGTGATCTCCTGATCAACGAAGTCCCGAAGACATCAGAGTCATCCATATGTGAAGGACATGTGTCACAAGATCCTTGTATTTCGGGGATTCGGGCATAAAAGAGCGGAACGAAGGAGTCTTCGACTTTGCAACTTCCAAAGTCCCAAAGCGATTAGGGTCGTCCATCTGTGGAGGACGCGTGGAGGTGATCGGGGAACTACTGGGAGTTCGGTTATCGGGAGTTCGAAGGACCATTAGATCAGAACCTACGCTATATCGCGTATCGAGCATTCGAAGGTTGGAGGAATCACTTTCGACTATAGAAGTCGTGAAGTGCCGAGGGCGAGGTCTTGAGCGAACACATGGCACGTCCATCAAGTGGGGGCCATGTGGTTGACAGGTGGACACTCGTCGCCTGGAAGGGGCTCAACACCCTGTTGACTTCTCGTGCCTCGAGTTCTCGTAAGAAAGGAGCACAAAGGCTCAACAAACCAACTCGTGAAGTTGGGAGTAGCGAGAGGTGCTAGCAGTTAGCCCTAGCCTATGGTTATATGTAGAAGGCACTAATAGGAGGAGATATACCCATATCACAATATCAGGTATTGAATGTTTGGAGAAAGAGGAGTGGAGAGCTTCGACTCATGAACTCGCAAGATCGTGAGTTGCAAAGGCGCTTGGGTTAAGGCCTTGGTGAGAGCATTGTGGTCGCTTGGAGGAGGTGAATCTCATGCCTTGTGAATGTTCGCACAGGTGTGGTTTCTGAAGGACTTGTGGATAGGATTCATTGAAGGTTCCAGCAGGGTATCAAAGGGGCCACTTCAGCTCATGGTGGATTTGGAACGATCTTGTGGCAGAGATCGACCCGAGGGTTAGGGGTTTGCATCAATGTGGTATCAGAGCTTGGCTCTGTTTGTATATTGTAGGCAGAGGAAGCGAGAGGAGAAAGATTACTCTGATACACATCAAAAGTGGTATCAGAGTGGTATTTGACTTCTATAGGAAATAGAGGTAGCTTGCAGAAGAGAAGCAGAAGAATACAGAGCATTGAAACTCTGTAGTGATTGTTGTAGGTGTGTTGCAGTCAGATAGATAGATAGGAGGACTAAAGGGGACACTGGAAGCACTCAGGGTTGCAAAGTGAAAGAAGCAGACTTGCCAGAAGGGTAGGTAGAAGGAAAGAAATGGCTACTGAAGGCCATAGATGCAATGGAAAGAAGATCCATCAACAACTAAGCAAAGATGATATGGATAAAGAGCTCACTGAGATCAGAGCAAGGATGGAGGAACTTGCACTGCAGATGCAACAGGATGCAAGAACACGATGGGTGTATGAATGGCCTCTGAGGAGGAAGGAAAAATGGCTAGTCAAAGAATTGGTGTCCAGAAGACAACAAAAGTTGTTGAGAGGATGGTTGAGGCATGCTTAAATCCTAAACAAATCAGAGAAGGATATGGTTTAGGTGTGTGAACCAGAGGCTAGGATAAATCTCAGTGACATTGAGGATGAACAGAGATCACTGAAAAATCTCAGAGACTACCATGTGTGCAGAGATTTCCAAGAGGGCAGAGAAAAAATTTCCAATTCCTAGGTGGGCAATGAGATGATATTGTTGTGGGATCTTATAGACTGTCAGGAGGACAGCAGGGAAATTTCATGTTGCCAAGAGGGAAATGAGATGGGATCATTGGATATCATAAACTGCCAAGAGGGAAGCAGAGAACTCCCATACTGCCAGGAGGGAAAGGGAGAGAGGATGAGCTCAGATATGAGTTCATATCAACAAGGACAACTGACAGAGAAGGAGGATCAGAGGAATCTTCTGATGATTGGGGGAATTCATATATTCCTGCCACATAGCCCATATGAGGCCAGGATATGAATTGCAGAGGGAGCTAAAACAGAAGGAAAACCAACTGTGACTGTTAAAGAGATGGAGAAGACCCTGATGTTTTCCCAAGAAAAATGAAATGAGCATTCTAAGGAATGGCTCAATAGTTTCAACCAGGAAGCTAAAAAGAGAACAACTGCAGCATTGAAGCTGACAACAAAAGAGGAGCAGGCAGATGAAGTACTCACTCCATGGGAGATGGAGTTGGATATGCAGGATGATTGGTTGAACAATCTAGAGACAGCAAGTGACTTCCATGAACAGATGTTGGCAGAGGAGCATTTTGAGGAATCACTCAGAGATTTCAGCCAGGGAGATGAAATGATAAAGACTGCGTTACCAAGGCATACAACAAATAATAAATAAGGAAAATTCCAGTCTGAGGAGTAGATGGAGGAAGCATGAGATATGCCTGCAAGAGAAATGGCAGCAACAACACTACCATAGAAGGAAGATGGACAACAGTTCAGTAGTGAGACTGCAGAGCTGAACTTTGTAGAAGAGTGGAAATTTAAGGCCACAACCGATAGATAAGATGGCATGGGAGATCTAGTAGATCTACCCACTTATGAGGAAGAATTGTAGCAGAGGAGACTTCCTGAATAGAGCCAGCCACTAGAGCAATTGGATGAGGAGTTGAGAAGATCCGAAAGCTGATGGTCAGATCAGCAGAATCTGCCAGTGAAGGGAAGCTGAGAATAAGGGAGACAACAACAACAATAGAGCAGTGGAAGTAGCAGTAGAAACAGAGAAGTGGAGCAGATGAACAACTCCAGAGGACTGTTTGGGATCCAAGAGGATTTCAACAGCGGCGTTGGGGAGCTCATGAGCAGGAGCTCATGAATTTTTTGCAGCAGAGGAGTATGATGCAGGAGCATTGCTCCCAAGCCAACCATGCGCCAGCTAGCCAACCAGCACAACATGCATTCAATGAAGAAGGAGAGGCACAACCCTCTCATTTCAAATATTGAATTTGAAATCAATGTATTAAATGTTTGTAAGGATGGTAGAGCCAAAGTCGTGCCTTTGAGCAAGTTGTAGTTAAAGAAAGCCTTTAATGGTTGTAAGGATGGATCTAGCTCCGATCTGGACTAGATAGCCATTTAATTGTGAATTCAATGTAATTGAATGAGAGTAGGTGAGATGGAGGGAAGAGCTCGAAGAGCCCCCTCATGTAAAAGATCCTTTATATGTAGGATGAGTTAGAAGTAGTTGGATAAGTCAAGTAGAGGGGAGATATAGGAGATAGAGAGGAGAGCCAAGACTCTATTGCAGTCCGAGCGCAAACACATTGTAAAGAGGCATTTTCAGATTAATACAATCAGAGAAGTTTTCTTGCATGTTATTCTGTGTATGATGAATGTCTTCATGTGTGTGCATTTATACGATGTATATGTATGATTAGATGTGAATTTGCAGGGATAGACATAATTTACTGTCTATGAGTTCTTTGATTTCAGGTTTGGGGTTCTTTGAGGCTTCATGCCAAGAGGGTGTGATAGAACGTTGCAGATTCTGAAAGCCAGTGCATAGATGCACTCCTGAATTCTGTGGATTTTGGAAAAAAACGTGCCAGGAGTGCACTCCAACCGAATTCATTAGCTCAAGGAGAAACCTCAAGGTTGTTGAATACCTTGGAGGTGAGACTGTGCAGAAGAGAGCACATGACAGACCATAATCATTGAGGGATTCTGTAGAATCTCTGCCAGCAGGGCATTGAGTAGGTGCATGGAAGGCACAGAGAAGACAAAATTTCTGAGAATTTTGTAAGGCTCTACCAAGAGGGCATCGAGCGAATGCACATGATGCATTAGGAGAAGAACTCTATTTCAATTTCGTTGAGAAGACAGAATCACTGAGGATTTTGGAAACTCTGCCAGGTGGACATTGAGTTGGTGCAGGAGGGCACAAAAGGAACTCTTTCCTAAGTTTAGAGAGAAGAGAAGTGTTAAGGGAGGACCTTCACAGGGTTACTGAACACCCTGCAGGCTCAGCAAGGAGTTCTTGAGCAGGAAGTTGCCAGAGGGCACTCCCATCCCTTCAAGGAGAGAAAGGGACAGAGGGAGAAGACCTGTGCAAGGAATGCATTGGGCCATCACCTGAGTCATGGGTTGAAACACAAGCATCTAGAGGCTTGTCAAACACAAGGAGTGTGCACGGAATAGATTTTGTTTCAAGTCTGAAGCGCAGGAGGTCGAGCGTAGGAGAAGAGACCCTTTGAATTTGGAGCAGAGCACAGAGAAGCTCAGAAGAGATAGCACCTTTATGTGCAGAGACTCTGCAATCCAGTGCAGAAGTCAGAAAACCTTTCAAAGTTTTAGAGAGGAGAATCTCAGGAGGAAAAGTGACTTTAAGCACAGAGCGACAGCTGCAAGGAGTGCAGAGTTCATAGTTTGAGAAATCTCAGGAAGGACAGTGCTTTCACGCATGGGCCCATAGCTGTAAGGAGGAGTAGAAAGGCTAGGAAAACCCTTCGGAGGGTTTGAGTTCGAGGAAGCTTAGGAGGGATAGCATCCTTAGTACACAAACAGAAGCCGAGAATGCAAGATTCATAGTAGGAAGCAAAGGCCGAGGCCTTTGGGACACTTGAAATCTTCCAGGTTCAGGAAGAAGGAGCATAAGCTCAATGAGGAGCTACAACTATTGTCGGATCAAGTAGAGGAAAAGATCTCGACCGTTGAAGTTCCACGTCCAGGCAAAGTAGGAGAGTGCAGCGGAAGAGAGCAGATATGGGCCGTCAGATCTAGCTCAAACAACCGATAGCCATTGAATCTATTGAAAGGAGCGCGAGGTTTAACCCTTGTATGAAAAGGAGAGAACCCGGGAAGTCCTGAAACAACGAACACATCAGGATTTTAGAGTTCGGGGATCAAAGCATCAAGGGGTCATGGAATCGCTGCATCATGATATCCTGATCCACGAAGTCCCGAAGACATCATAACCATCCATCTGCAGAGGACGCGTGTCACAAGATCCTCGTATTTCAAGGATTCAGGCATCAAAGAGTGTTACAAAAGAGTCTTTGACTTCACAACTTGCGAAGTTCCGAAGCAATCAACGTTGTCCATCTGTGGACGACGTGTGGAAGTGATCAGGGAACTACCGGGAGTTCGAAGGACCGTTGGATTAGAACCTTCGCTCTATCACGTATCGGGGGTTCGGAGGTTGGAGGAATCAATTTCGACTATAGAAGTCACGAAGTGCTGAGGGTGAGGTCTCAGGTGAAAACTTGGTGTGTCCATCAAGTGGGGACCGTGTGGTTGACAGGTGGACACTCATCGCCTGGGAGGGGGTCAACACCCTGTTGACTTCTTGTGCCTCAGGTTCTCATAAGAAAGGAGCAAAAAGGCTCAACAAACCAACTCACGAAGTTGTGAGTAGTGAGAGGTGCTAGCAGTTAGCCCTAGCCTACGATTATATGTAGAGGGCGCTAACAAGAGGAGCTATACCCATATCGCAATCTCGGGTATCGGAGGTTTGGAGAAAGAGGAGTCGAGAGCTTCGACTCACGAACTCGCAAGATCGCGAGTTGCGAAGGCACTTGTGTTAAGGCCTTGGTCAGAGCGTTGTGGTTGCTTTGAGGAGGTGAAGCTCATGCCTTGTGAATGTTTGCACATGTGTGGTTTATGAAGGACCTGTGGATAGGATTCGTTGAAGGTTCCAGCAGGGAATCGAAGGAGCCGCTTTAGCTTGAGGTGGATTTGGAACAATGCTGTGGTGGATCTCGACCCGAGGGTCGGGGGTCTGCATCAATTTCCCTCTCTCCTTCCCTCACCATGGTCATGGTCTGTTTTTACCATAGGAGATTCTTATGTCCCTGATGATGGGAGGATTGTCCACTTGAAATATTGGAAGTTCAAAAATGATACATAGTTTTATCGAGAAACATTCTACAACATTATATCTAATTGTTACTCAAACCCTCTAATTTATCGATATATATTCAAAAAAAAGCAGGGAACAAGGGACAACCTTCCATAACTGGTATATTACAATTAATATCTTTTGGCCAACACACAACACTTAGTGTTCCTAAACTTGGCAATGGCATTCTCATACAACCTTATTGCAACAACTCTCACCTAGAAAGGAACTTTATCTCCTCTAGCCTACTCCAAAGGTTAGTCCTGAACATTGTTTCAAAAAAAATTCTAAATTCAATGAAAGAGATTGATTTTATTATCAAGACACTCCTCCTTAATGATCCTAAGCATAATAAGGTGATCCATAGTTGAATGATAGTTTCTAAATCCATGGTAGCCTTTTTCTATTGACATTATAGCCATATACTTATCTTGTTTTCTAGAATACATTATAATTCCATATAACTTGAATAAAAGAAGACTAATCATGATTTTCCTATAATCAAGGAATTGTTTTAACAATAGGTACAATGAGGCCTTGAATCTAGGGTTTAAGGAAGTCCTTCTTCATTGCTAAATTAAATATCTTGTGGATGTGAGGAATTAGTATATGTCCTCCCATTTTTTTAAAATTCTAACTTGTAGCCTTCAATGTCCTTAGCTTTCCCTTTTGCACCATCTGAAGAATAAGTGTATGCCCTCATATTTTTAAAAATTTTGACTTGGTAGCCTTCAATGTCCATAGCTTTCCCTTTTGCAAGATTATTAACCCTTAACTCTATGTCCTCTATAGAGAAAAATTCTTCCTAGATTCCTAGATTCATAAGCAATTTTAAGGTAGGAATTCTAGTCTCTCAAATGAATCATATTGCTTTCTTTAATTTTATCAATTAGAATTTACTTCCAAAATTTCTTAGGATCTAGCTTAAATGGGTGTAAAAACTTATCTTGCTTCCTATTTAACAATTATTTTATATATATAATATGATTTAATATTATATTAAATCTTATTTTAAGTTGATTTTAAATTACATTAAAGATATCAATTCCCCTAGCACATTTTTTGAAGATGTGGGTTTCGTTTGCTAAGTGACCTAATAGAGACATGTCTAACAAACAAACAAAAAAATCACATTAAAGATTTTTAAATTCATAATAAATATTTAATTCATAACATTAATATTCATACTTATTTTAAACAAAAATCAAGATTTATTATATATTTTTTATTAATTTTTTTTTATAAATATTTTCAAAACTTAAGATTTAAATATTATTATATAAAAACAATTATATATATTATAATTTTAAATTTTAAATTAAAACAAAATTTATAATACATATTAAAATATATATAATTATATTTTCCCACTTTAAAATATTTCATATTTTAATCATGCCGTGACCATTTCGTATAAATACTTTTATATAATTATATTTATATAATTAAAAATATTACATCTAAAGAAACTAAGTAAAATAAATAAGAAATGTATTTGTAAACAGATTAGAATTTAAATGTACTTTAGAATTCCTTTTCACTAAAATTTCTTCTCAGTCATGTTTCTTTTCTATACTAAAATTTTAAAACATATACCGAACCTTCTTCCATATTCTAGTAAGTAAAATAAATAACAAATGTATTTGTAAACACATTAGCATTTAAATGCACTTTAGAATTCCTTTCACGCTACCTCATTCATGTTTCTTTTCTGTACCAAAATTTTATAACATATATCAGAATTCAATTGGTATCATGAAATGTGCTTTTTATTTAAAAAAAAAAATTATTTATGTTTTAAAAAAACATCATTGTTTAGAGATGTTTTTTACAAATTTAGTATGTGTGAGATGTGTATATTTTATTAAATGAAAAAAATATCTTAATTTCATGTTAACATTAAAAATTAAATGTAGAAATAAATAGATAGTTATCAAATATTAATATATATTATTTTAATTAAAAGTGTCAAGTCATTTTCCATTTATTAATACTAAAAATAAATCTACACAAATTAACAAATTAATATTGCATATCGCATTTCCATATGGTTGTTTAAAAATGTTGATTTAAAATGTTAATTATTAAATGAAATACTCTTCCCATTTTTACTTCAATTACAAAACCACTACTGTTCCCATTTTTACTTCTGTGACAGAAAACCGCTATCTGATCTACAAGGCAAGGTGCAAGTATTAATTCTGCTATATGCCCTAATATTACACCAGATTCATGTACAGAATACCTGGAGTTTCCAATACAAACCGGAGTGCGTTTACATAAACTCAAACTCATCTCACAGAGAACAAAGAATTAAGAAGTAGACAGAATTCGAGATTGGCAAGGAGAGAAACACCAAGAAGTTGGAGGAGAGATCGAGCGACGGGGCGAGCGATCTACTGGTATTGTTCGATACTCATCCCATGATAAACCTCCATTGAGCTTTGATCCATTACAAGGTTTACCAGTACACGATCTCGCCCATTTCCCCCCAATCAGATATCGAAACCAATTACCACTCTGTTGTCCTCTGATACTGCTCTTATTATGCCGCGTTTTAATTAATCGCTTGCACATGTAACGCTTCACGGCTTCTA
>SNQJ01S0077178.1:0-34556 GCA_010110895.2 Picea sitchensis | reverse complement strand
TTGATCACACTACCAACCTTCCTAACCTCTTAACTCAACAAAAGTATGGTGATCTTGGAAAGATTCTCTTAATGCTTTTCGAGCACAGAAACAAAATTCTAAAGAATCACAAGTAATCACTTACCCTCTTAAGGTCCATAGACCAATTAGGTCTTAGTGGACGTTAATCATCATCATCATCATCATCATTACATTATTAATAATGTGTCATTAATATAAAATTAATAACACTATTTTAACATTGTACTAATTAATAATATATTAATATATTAATTATTTAATACATTACATTATTAATGTATCAATCAATTAATACTTTTCTTTATGATGATGATTACATTTAATACATATATGATTACATTATTAATAGTTTAATAGTTTTTAGTCCCCGAGGTGTAGGAGAGTCGGTGACACAAAGTGTGTTGTTAATCCATTCCGTGTTGTTAAAGTCACCGGTTCGAAACCTACGGGGACAAAAAATCCAACCATGTTAAGGGTTGGTGTGGCTCACACAAATTAACAAACAAAAAAAATAGTTTAATAGTTTTTTATGTTACATTATACATTAACTTAGTACTTTAATTTATACATTCCATTAATGTAATAATGTGTTACTAAATACATTTAGGTCAATGTATTACTACTTTATTAAAGTATTATTAATGCATTTTTTTATTAGTTTATTAATACTTTGGTAACCTATTTATTAATGTATTTAATGTGTTAATATATTACTTTATTAGTGTATTATTACTTGAGCAATGTATTAATGTATTAATTAATTAATACATTACATCATTGATCTATCAATCAATTAATACTTTACATTACACACTAATCTAAATTATTATTTTAATTAATACATTTTTATATATTTCATTACTCTAATACATTGATAGACCATTAATTTATATATATTAATATATTTATATAATACACTAATTATATGTTAATACATTAATGGCCGTCATCCATAAGACATATATAACCACTTTTATAAAGTAGTTGTTGCTAGTTTATTAATTAAAAATATTTCATATATTTGTTGAAAATTTGAAAATTTCTAATTAAATGAATTATAATTTATTAATTAAAATTATTCCATATACTCATTATTTAAAATTATTTTCAACTAACATTAAAAATGAAACATCTAAAATACTTTCCCATCAATGTTCAAAATTCAACCCATCCCCATTCTCACAAAGGGGATTGAATCCTAACTTTAAGATGTAATTTAGAGTTGAAAAAAATCTTATGATGTCACGTGAAAAACAAAAATTAATTTAATAACGTGACAAATAAAACATGATGTAGTAGTGTGACAAACAAAACATGATAAACATTGCAATGTAGTAGTGTCATAGTAAACTATTGTTAAACATAATCAACATGGACCACCATAATCAGATCCACATGGTCAACGAAGATCAGCCATGCACATGACCAACCATAAAGAAACATCAACCATATTCATTCTCAATTAAGGTATTAATGTATTGATACTGTAATAATGCATTTATTAAGGTATTATTCCTTTAAAAATGCAATTATTATTGTAGTATTACTTTAATAAAGTATTATTAATGTATCAATAATTTAATAAGTTACATTATAGATTAATTTATTAATAATTTAACTTTTACATTATATTAATCTAATAATGTATTATTCATATATTAAGTGAATGTATTACTACTTTATTAAAGTATTACTTTATTACTCTATGAGTACTTTATTAATATTTTAGTAATGTATTTATTGATTTATTGAATATTTAATATTGATTGAATTTTTCTATGATTACTTTAATAACTTATTAATAATGTATTACTCCATTAGTGTATTAAGGTTTTAAAAATGTATTAATTAATTAAATTATTACATTACATTGTACATTACATTAATGTCATTTATAGTTATGACCATAAGATATCATGATCATGGTCGATCATAGTCAACCACCCTCATTTTTAATAAGCTTATTAATGTATTATTAATTTAATAATGCATTATTAATATATGACTTTATTAGTGTATTAATACTTTAGCAATGTATTAATTAATAATGTATCATTGTATTGATTAATTAACACATTACATTACTAATGTTTTTAGTATTTTAATATGTCACATTATGCATAATGCATTAATACTTTAATTTATACACTACAATAATATAATAATGTATTGTCAATGTATTAATACTTTAATCATTTTTTACTAAGGACAATGCATTACTTTTTTAATACTATATTATTAATGTATTACTTTATTAGTGTATTACTATTTTAGGCCACATACTAATTAATAATATATTAATATATAAATTATTTAATACATTACATTATTAATGTATCAATCAATTAATACATTACTTTATACACTAATTTAAATTAATACTTTAATTTATACATTACATTTAATGCATTAATATATGATTACATTATTAATGCGTCATTAATATTAATTTAATAACACTATTTTAGCAATGTACTAATTATTAATATACTAATTATTTAATACATTACATTATTAATATATCTATTAATTAATACCTTACTTTATACACTAATCTAAATAAATATTTGAGGCATGCTTGGAATACACTAGAATCTAAATAAATACTTTAATTTATACATTATATTTAATGCATTAATATATCATTACATTATTAATGTGTCATTAATATTAAATTACATTAACACTTTAATTTATGGATAATGCATTAATATTTTAATTTATACATTACCATAATATAATAATGTATTGTCAATGTATTAATATTTTAATATTTTTTTTTATGTTCAGGTGGATGAGAGAGAGCGAGCTCTGATGCGAAACCCTAGCTCCTCCGCGGCATAGGCAGCTGCAGCAAGAATCCATCACCAAGCGGCGCATTCAACTAGAAACGACCACGATCGCCTGGTGGCCAGTGATACACCGATATGGGTGAGGAGGAGGGGGGGAAACCCCCCTCATACCGTAATGTGGCGGCCAATGACAAAGTCAGAGCCAGGGAAAGAAGACCCACCTTCGAACCGCCGCCGCAGATAAGAGATCAGCTTTTAACCAGGGAGCAAGGTCTAAGAACAGAAATGGATACAGAAGCAGGAACATCCCAACCCAAATTGCCACGGAGTTGGGAGCCAGGTAAATGCAATCCACAACTCGAAAAACCTCTGAGATATCTCATTAGTTCCACTAGGGTTGTGGAACACACACAATTCATGAAATAACACGCCCTCATTGGGAAATTCCCGGGCCTTTGGCCCACAGAGAGAGACCTGAACAAGTGGATCAAGCATTGGTGGAATCCCAAAGGAGAGTATGAGGTGCAAATCAGCTCCAAGGGTTTCTTCACCATCATTTTATATAATCTTGAGGACAAGGACAGGATCTTTGAGAATGGACCATACTTCTTTAACTCTGCAAGGCTATTCCTACGCTTCTGGACGGAAAGATTGAGCCTGGACAAAGAAGATTTCACCATGGCCCCTGTATGGATACATTTATACTCCCTCCCACAGGAGTTTTGGTTGGAAGAGATCCTCATGGGTATAGGAAATACCCTTGGACATTTTTTCAAAGCCTCGGAAGCTATGAAGCAGAGAAAATACACATCTTATGCCAGGATCTGCGTATACATGAACATCTCCAAAGCACTTCCTGGATCGGTGACCCTTGAATACCAGGATGAGGACTGGACACAAACCCTAGATTATGAGCACATCCCTTTCAGGTGCAGGAGATGCCATGAGCATGGACACCTATTTCGGGACTGCCCTCTCATCAAACAAGCTGCGAAGGAAAGTGATACCCTGCAGAAGGACGGCTTTACCACGGTCACCTCACGGAGACGGCACCCCCCGAGAAAGAAAATCCCAGATACCAATCAAAAAATCGCAACCAAAAACTCGTACGAGATTTTGGACCAGCTGCCGGAAGAAGAGGAAATCCAAGATCCACACAAGGACTCTCAACAGAAGCCAACAAACAGCCCCAATATCAACCCCAATCCTGCAGTAGGGGAAACCCACACAGAAGACAGAGGAGAAGGGGATGGTGACACCCCAATGCTGATTGATGACCGAGACTTGGCAGGAATCGACCTGGAAAAGCTGGAGGAAGCGCTCAACCAAAAAGATCTACACACCCTCCCGGAAGAACAATTGCGCAAAGTCCACAAATTCTTTCTAGACTCCTCAGCTGGATCCACGGCACGACTGGGCATATCAACGGATCTAAGCTCTGGATCGAAGAGAATCCCTCGAGAAAACAAAAGAAGAGGACAGAAATCTGCGCATCAACTGATCAAGGAAGCAGACAACTTGATGATTAACTCGGGTCAGATCCACAAGCTCTCGGAGGGATACCTCCACTCCGCCCCCCCCTCTTAAAGATGAAAGTCATCACCTGGAACATCAAAGGATTGAACGGTAGATCCAAGCAAAGGACTCTACGAAACTGCATCATAGCAGAAAAACCAGACATTTTGATGCTAGAGGAAACCAAATGCCGAGGAGTTGAAGCCGAAGCCATCTTTCAACGTATATGGAGAGCATGCAACTCTTTAACAATCGACTCAATAGGGGCCTCAGGGGGCCTGGCCATCCTATGGGACCCGCACAACATCACAATCAACCAACCCTTCACAACGATCAACACAATAACAACCCATTTCGAGGTCATTGGATCGGCTCAGGAAGGAGCCATCACCAACGTCTATGGGCCTCACCACCATCAGGACAAAGATATTTTCTTGCAGCGGCTGGAACTGATCAAAACCTTGACTGCAACACCGAACTGGATCTTAGGAGGCGACTTCAACATGATCTTGACATTGGAGGAGAAAACAGGGGGCACCAAGAAGCTTGAACAAGACAGTGGTAAGTTCCGAACCCTTATAGACAATCTAAATTTGGTAGACATAGAAACCAACAATGGCACTTTCACTTGGTCTAATCGTAGATCGGGCAATCAGCATGTTGCATGTCGGCTAGACCGCTTCTTAGTCACTGAAGAGCTATTGGAATCTGGCTCCTGCTTGGAAAGCCTCATTCTACCAAAAGAAGGCTCAAATCACTGGCCTATAGCGCTGCAGCTAAATCTGGACGACCCACCCAGATACAAGCCTTTTCGCTTTGAGAAATTTTGGTTGCAGCATCTGGACTTCCAGCGACTTGCTAAATCCTGGTGGGCACAAGCAGAGGTAGATCATGGATCCAAAATGTACAAATTCCAACAACGCCTTAAAAACTTCAAGCAAAGGCTGAAACAATGGAATAAAAACTGTTTCGGCGACATACTCCAAAGCATTAAGGATTTAGAAAGCCGATTAGGGGACCTCCAGAAAACCTTCATCTCTGGCTTCAGAACTGCAGAACTTATGGAAGAAGAGGCCCACTTACAGGAACAACTTGAGGAAAGAAGGAAGCAAGAGGAAATCTTATGGAAACATAAATCCCGAGTGCAATGGCTCAAGGAAGGGGAGAGGAACACAAAATTCTTTCACAGAGCCATGATACACAGAAGACATGTCAACATGATCACCCACCTGGAAGACAGTCAAGGTAACATAATCAAGGAGCACGCAAAAATTGAGGAAGAGCTGCTCGGGTACTATCAGGACCTGCTCATGGAACCAAATGTCGACAGAACCGAAGCCATTCAGAGGGTCACTGAGCACATACCGTCGCTGGTCACTCCAGAGCAAAATGCAGCACTGACACGGCCCATTACCTAGGAAGAAGTAACTTACGCAGTCAAAACCATGCCTCCAGGAAAAGCCCCCGGACCGGACGGCTTTACCATGGACTTCTTCCACCACTGTTGGGACCTGATTAAATACGAGGTATGGGAGGTGGTAGAAGAATCACGAGAATCAGGACTGGTACTACCAGCTCTAAACGCCACCTTTCTTACCCTCATCCTGAAGGAAGAACGAGTCATGAACCCCAAGCAGTTCAGACCCATAACCTTGTGCAATTTGATCTATAAAATCATCACGAAGGTCATAGCCAATCGTCTAAAACCCATTCTGCCTTTCGTCATCTCAAAGGAGCAAGCAGGGTATGTCGAAGGGAGACAAATCATGGATAGTGTCATCCTGGCGCACGAGATCATCCACTCCCTTAAAACTTCTCGAATTCCAGGTATACTCATCAAACTCGATCTCTCCAAAGCCTTCGAACGAGCCAATTGGAAGTACCTCAGAGCTGTCCTAGACTCTTTTGGTTTCGATAAGGGATGGACAAGTTGGATCTTAAACCTCACCTCCTCTGCTTTCTTCTCCATTCTAGTCAACGGCATTCCCTCCCGACCGTTTTCACCGACAAGAGGAATACAACAGGGGCACCCCCTCTCTCCCTTCCTGTTTGTACTCATGGCAGAAGGCCTGGGACGCTACATCCAGGCAGCAGTACGGGAAGGCACCCTCAAAGGACTTCCCTTGCACAGTATCCAACCAGCACCCTCCCATAGCCAATTTGTAGATGACACACTCCTAATGAACTCTCCCACGGTCAGGGAAGCCGTCAAACTCAATTCCATTTTATCAGACTTCTCCAAAGCCTCAGGCATGGTGCTAAACTTAGACAAGTCCAAACTTTTTTTCCTTAACACCCCGTCCTGCGTTCAAATCCACATTTCCAGACTTCTGTGGATACCTAGGAGCTCCCTTCCATCCAATTATCTTGGAGTCCCCCTTGCAGGATCAACAATTCGCTCCATCTCTTGGGACAACCTCCTCCTCTCTATCTCGAACAGGTTGAGCAACTGGACCTTTCGACCTCTCAATATCGCTTCTAGATTGGTCCTTATCAGATCAGTTCTACAGGCACTACCTACCTACCTGTTCACCGCCCTAGCAGCACCCAAAAATATCATCAAAGCCATCAGAAACCTTCAGAGAAACTTCCTCTAGAGTGGTCATCAGCCCAATAAGAAATGGGCGCTAGTCAGCTGGGAAACACTTTGTAAGACAAAATCTCAGGGAGGACTGGGACTCAGGGATCCAGGGAAGCTCAATCAGGTAATGGGGGCTAAAATATGGTGGAGGTGGCTCAAAAATCCAATAGCAGCCTAGGCGCAGCTATGGAAACGAAAATACGCCCCATTCACACCGGAGGACCAGCTAATCCACCACAACAATCAACTACAGGGCTCGCATATTTGGAACACAGCTTGGCAGAATCGCAAACTGATCCAGAAGCACGCCTTTTGGGAAATCAGAGACAGAGCAAGCTCTCTGTTTTGGCAAGACTCATGGCAGCAACTCAAACCACTGGACGCCATGGAGGAACTATCCGACCTCCAACACGGCCCCCTTGGGAACAATGCTCTAAAAGTCAGAAACCTTTGGAGACCTCAATCGAGGCACTCAAAATGGTGACAATGGAAACTCTCCCACCAAGAGCTCGAGGTCTCGGACAATCTTAACCCGTAGGGCTGGCACAATCATGCCAAACGCAGGAAAATTCTCACAAGAGAGGGACCAGATATTCTCAGATGGGGATACTCAACAGCCGACATCTTCAGCATAAAGGAAGCCTATCTATTGCAGGGTCAATCTCAATAACAAAGAAAAGAACACATATGGAGTAAAGTCTGGAATCCGGCTCTTTGGCCCAAAGTCTCCACCTTTTTATGGCTCGTGGTGCACAACAGAGCCTTAACATGGGACAACTTACGAAAAAGAGGCTTTATAGGACCATCCATTTGTGCCTTATGCTGCCAACAGGAGGAAACCAAAGAGCATCTCTTTAATGGGTGCCACTACAGTCAACAGATTTGGGATCATGGAGCGCAAGCCATGCGCAGATCCAACCAAGACCGCAACAACATTAATAACACAATAGAAAACTGGGATCACAACAATTATAACAACCCCATACTGAATCTAATTTGGCAGCTTCTACCGAGATTCATCCTCTGGCAAATCTGGAAGGAAATAAATAAGAGAATTTTTCGCTCCCAACCTTCCCATCCAACAACAACTTGGGAGAAAATAAGATCCCTCATCAAAGAAACAATCAGAAGCAAATCTTGGACAGAAGAAGATCTGCAATGCATCCCAGAGGAACGAGGCATTCTGCAAAACTGGCATCCCATCTTCAACAAACAATTAGGGGAAAAACTTCCTCAGAATCCACTAACAAGCCCTACCAGCTGGACCCCCCCCCCAGAGCGCTTCATCAAAGTAAACTTTGATGGCGCTTCCAAAGGCAATCCCGGAATAGCAGGATTTGGGGCCGTGCTCAGAGACTCCACCGGGAATATTCTTGGGCTAGAAGCGGGATTTCTAGGAGACACAACCAACAATGTAGCTGAGTTAACGGGATTACCCAGGGGCCTCCAATCAGCCATAGACAAAGGTTATCATCAAATAATCCTAGAAGGAGATTCGCAAGTCATTATAGGGCTAACAACTAAACTAATACATGGAGGTAACCCTGACAAAGCTTCGCCAAGTTGGAGGCTTCAATACCTGCTCGAAGATTTTAGCCACCTTCTTCGACCACAATTCAATATCATTACCTCTCATGTACGAAGGGAAGCCAACAAAGTGGCGGACTGTCTAGCAAACGTGGCAGTGGAGAGGGAGATGGAACACTTCTGTTGGGATACCCAACTACCACCAGATCCAGAGATCTTCAATCGATGCCATACATTGGCCACAAAAGACCTTCAAGCCTTGGATGGGGTGACACATCGGGAAAGGGATCCACACGGGAGCCAGCCGGGATGTCCCATTAATACATCTACCGGCCGACGTCCCCTCACCATTCAATTTCGCCATGAATCCTCGCGATAGCATTAACTCGACGCGGCCTCTCGCTCGCGGGACTTGTACCAATCAGGCCAACACCATTCAAGTGGCCATTATAGCCATGGAGACTCGGCTCTTGTTAGCTTGGATTGTTGGAGCGGAGAACCAACCGCCCTGGGCAGCTCTCGCTCTCGCAGAACAACAAAATCACTGTCGCCTCTCTGACAGGCGACTCGACTCCTGGAACAACAAAATCCAGCATCTCTGCCCGAACTTGAAGAATTAGCTGACATATCCACCGGAAATTCAGGAAGCGATAGAGGCCGAGGCGTCGAGAACGGTGGAAATTTTATCCGGACCTCCATCGTACCAAGGCTGCGTGGGACACCCGCAGAGAGGAGGCGGCATGGTGTATGAAATCCGGGAGGAAGCGAAAGCAACAATTCGAGGCAGCTCGCCGCAGCCACTTCGGCGGAGGCGCATACGACCTTGAGCGTCGCCCATGGCGTGCGATGGTCGAGAAATTCCAGAAAGGGCATACCGGATAGCATTCCAGGAACGCATTTGTTTTCTTGTGTACACGAAATTAGCACCTTCCTTGATTTTGGCAGAATGGTACCCATCACTTGGCGATAAAGAAATTTCCCCCAAAGGCTGGCGACGCCAAAGCCCCAACCCCCTGCTATATCAAGAGGAGAGACCCTCGACTTCGTTCCAAAAGGCGAAGAAAGGACAAAAATAAAGAGACACGACAAAGGTTTCAATGCAGGCAATAGTCGGGACCGGTAGCCCTGACCAATTGGGGCGCCTCGGTCTACCATCTTTGAGATGAAACTGGCGGGGATTGATTCTTCGACTAACAAGGGATAGAATAAGCGGCTGGATATGTACTTCCACGGCTCACTCTGACTCATCAGAGGTGCCAATGCACCCTACTGGCGTGCATACATGCTGTTGGATGGAAGATGAGACCCGACTCAAATGCGATGGATAGCAAGTTAATGGAAGTCCAGACTTGGTTTTTGTTTTCCTACCTAGTTATTAGCTCGACTTTGAGCCTTCTAGTTTACAGTCTTGTTAGAAAACTTATGATATCTAGTTGCATTTTCAAACCTGCCCGTCCCGATTTCCTCCGGGCGGGACGTGGCAGGAAAAAACTTGGATATTTTGAGAACAGGGTGACATTTGGCAAGGGATGCCCAGTTGTCGGGTTCTATGTAGATTGGAACAATGGCATCGGCGACTCTTTCTTTTTGCACATTTTGGCTAAAGTAATATAACATGTCCCACCCCTTTTTATTTACAAAAAAAATATTTTTAATAGTACACTAAATACAATAAGAACAATGTATTACTTTTAATAATATATATTAATATATTACTTTATTATTGTATTACTATTTTAACAATGTACCTATTAATAATATATTAATATATAGAATGATTTAATATATTATATTATTAATGTGTCATTAATATTAAATTAATAACACTATTTTAACATTTTACTAATTAATAATATATTAATATATTAATAATTTAATACATTACATTATTAATGTATCGGTCAATTAATATCTTTCTTTATGATGATGATTACATTTAATACATATATGATTACATTATTAATAGTTTAATAGTTTTTTATGTTACATTAGACATTAACTTAGTATTTTAATGTAATAATGTTACAGGAATTAGACCTAATGGTTAAGAACATGTGTTTCTCTTAAAGGGTCATAGGTTCAAATCGAGAGGGTATGGGTATGTATACCAATTTGGTGTGCTTGCTTGGTTGTGACCTTAAAATATATTATTATTATTGTTATTACTAAATACACATTTAGTTCAATGTATTACTACTTTTTTTTAGTAAAAAGCAAATTCTGTTATATTAAAACTTCAAAATACACCATGACATGTAGGTGCAATTTGTCCTACTTTGTGAAATCATGAGATGGTTAACATCGAAATAGTATGCAAATTCAAAACTCATTTTCGCCACCACGAAGGAAGCGGGGTGCATGTTCATTGAGTAGAAGTTTAGTAAAGGCCTATGCTAGCATTAACAAGGCTATTAACTAAAGAGCTCTGAGTTACATGATAAGCATCAAAGAGAGAGAGAGGTGGAACAATGTTGAACAAAGAACCTATTCAAGATTGTCCATGATGCGTCCAACTACATGCTTGTCATTTCTTGACATAGATACGGCCTTAAATTTGGCGGCTTGGTGGGGCATTGTCGCCCGTGGAGTGGCAACTGGAGTAGGCATCATACAACATGTCTAAGCATTGGCTAATGCAGGCAACCCTGAAGATTTAGTCATCCACCATGTTGCGGACCTCGAAGATCAAGTTTAGGTGCTCCGGGTGAAGAAGTGGTGGCGGTTTTTGCTCAGCGTTCGTCTCTTGGTGTGCATGTTGCGTTCTCTGTGGCTATGAGTTGTTGTTGCCTTCCAATAGCTCTTCCTCTACCAGGTAGGTGGCGAATTCCTCAGTGGGAACGTCGGCGGGACCGTGTACCTCTCCTTGGCCCAGCTTGATGGTGCTTCTACTTCAATGCACACCAGGGGGTTCCAATTGTTCGGAACCGTAAACATTCAACTTTTAGAGAAGTCGTGGGGGAGTTCCATGGTCGAAATTTCCTCGAAATAAGTTCTGGAAGAGTCTCTCTTCCTCTTAGCAGACAAAGCTTGGTTCAAACCGTTTGTGTCTTTAAGCCTAGAATTGATTAGCGTACCACCTTGCTCCTCTGCGGGTCTTCCTCTAGCTTCAGCTGACATTGAAAATGAGGACCGAGGCTAGGTTTTCTCACTTGCTCATGTTCTTGCCCAGCTCACGTGAGGCTATGAAGATACATCTAAGGGTTTTGAAATTTAATAATAGCATAAATGGTGAACAACCATTAAAGCCCAGGAAGCTTATGCTCTAGCGGCTTTGTTCTCGATAGATGTGAGGCCAGTCGATAGATGGGCTTGACAAGTGAGTCCCCCCTCATAACTGGCGAGGGGGTATGAAGGGGTGGTTATCCACCATAAAATGGCCCCTCTAGCTGGCGTCTCCAAGTGCCCAACACATAGCTGACACCCCATCGCGGGCAATGTTTTACTCTTTTATTAATGTATTATTAATGCATTTTTTATTAGTGTATTAATACTTTGGTAACCTATTTATTAATGTATTTAATGTGTTAATGTTGTAAAATGTATTTAATGTGTTAATATTTATTAGTGTATTATTACTTTATTAATGTATTAATTAATTATTACGATATATCATTGATCTATCAATCAATTAATGCTTTACATTACACACTAATCTAAATTATTACTTTAATTAATACATTATTATATATTACATTAGTGTAGCTGCCAAGGTGTAGCTTTGAAATACCTGGATTTTGTGATTGATCAGCACTTAGAGAGCTATTGATTTACCCATGTACAGAGAAGAACCCAACGCAGAGTGTGCGCGCTGCGAACACAAGGGTATGTCGCTACACCATCCTCCACCATGAATAATAGTTCAGTAAATAAGACTTGAATACACTTATAAACATTGGTTTGAAATTATTAGCAATATTTAGTTTGTGAAGAAAAAGAACAGTTGGTGAAAAATCCACCATAACACACAGCAACAATATTAAAATGAAAGGAAAACTTGGAGAATATAAAAATGACTTGCCTCTAAGTGAACGAGCCAACTATTTTCTCCTGATCCCGATCCCCGGTGTAAATTGTAAGCTGGTGGGCTTCCATCTAAACATACTGCAAGGATCAATGAGCTTCCATATTTAGTTACATTCTAGAAATCCCCACAAACCCGCCACCCACAAACACAAATACGCTTACACTTGCTCCTTTGGCTCTTGCGTTCTTCAACCGCGGTGATGTTTCTGAGAGACCATTAAATTGAATGAATCAATACGGTGAAAATCCCTTTTGTTATATGAATCCCCAACGTGGTGTATGTGCATCTATTGAGTGCCATTGTCATCCTGAGTACTACAAGAATAAATCGGTTACATGAACCTCATATTTAGGTCCTTGACTAACGATGGGATAGACACTTATCATCCCTACTTATTGAAAAGATTGATCTTGAAAAACCTTCATACATGATCCTAGAAAGCTTTAGAAATAAAATATATATAGCGGATTGAGTTATGGATTCCCTCCAGTGCTTCATAAATGCTTGAGCCAATATGAATTTCGTTTTCAAAACCATACACACTCACTTGACAATGATGTGAATCCGTTGTGGTGTGTACACAATAACAATTACTATATTCCACTATACACCGGTACTCGACGTAGCTTCCATTCTATAAATGAATGGCTAAGCAATTGGAAAATTTGTAATGATAATGGGGAGGGCAATTAATGAAACTTTACTAGCTGAACATTTGTGAATAAATGTAAAATATTGACCATGATTAGCATGGTCCTGGTTTTGTTAGAATATATATATATATAATATGTAATATGAACAAGAATCTATAAATAGATAGCCAGGCAATTGGAAAATTTAAAATAATATTAGCTAAATAGTGTCCAATGAAACTTCTACTAGCTTGTTGTTATGAATAAATATAAAATATTGACCACCAATTAACTGCTTAGCCCTAGTTTTTGTTAAGAATATATATATAAAATATGTAATATGAACAAGAATCTTGCTCTGCTCAAAGTATGAGAAAGTGCATTTATTTGGCCAATGTTTCTAAGAGAGTAATGAATGAGGTGGACAGTTTGTTTCTAAACTATTAGAAAGTGCATTTATTTGGTCAATGTTTTTTAAGAGAGTAATGACTGAGGTGGACTCTTTAATTATTAATGTAGGTTATGATTTTCATTAATTGTGTTTGATCTGAATTTTCATAAATTAATATATTTTATTAATATTTTGATTTTTTGATTAAAGATACATTTTATGTTTTGATAATTTGTGCGACCCTTAATATGGTTGGATTTTTGTCCTTGGTTTTGAATAGATGACTTTAACATCACGGAATGACTTAACAACAAACTTTCCAGATCCTTGGTTGTCCTACACCTCGAGGACGATTAAAAGATACATTTATTTGTATATTAATATTATTAGGTTATGATTCTCTAATTTTTTTATTTTTATTTTCATGTATAATGTATTTTATTAATATCCATTTTAGGTATATTAATATTTTTGTTTATTAATATTATATTAAATTATTAAGTCATGATTCTTTTTGAATTCTTTTTTCTTATTGATTTTAATATGTTAATATATTGTCCTCGAGGTGTAGGGCCGGGTCACGATTTGTGAGAGTGTGTTGTTAAAGCCACTTTCAGGTGATGTTCAAGAATCCTTGGGTTAGCTTGAGTGCTTGAGTGCTATGAATTAAAAGCAAAAAAAAAAAAAAAAAAAAAAAAAAAAAAAAAATATGTTAATATATTTTTTTTTTAGTATTTATTTTCATATATTAATATATTTATTAATAGTTTGTTTTATTAATATTATATTAAATTATTAGGTTATGATTCTCTTTAATTATTTTCTTTATTAATTTGTATATATAATATTGTGTATTTTTATTTATTATTATTTAAGAATACATTTACTTTATATTAATATTTTATTATATTTTGAGTTATGATTTTCTTTAATATTAATATTTTTTGTTTATGATTCTTTAAAACATGCAAATTTTTATTTTTTAATTATATTATTATATTATTAGGCTATGATTTTTTTTTTAATTATTTTTCTTATTGATTTTCATAGGTCAATATATTTTATTAATATTTTGTTACAATTTTTAAAACATATATTATTATTATTGTATTTTTTATTTTTAATTTTTAATTTTAATGTTATTTTTCTTATTTTTTTTAATATTTTATAAAAAAAAAAAAAAAAAAAAAAAAAAAAAAAAAAAAAAAAAATATTTGAAATAAATATCTTAATTTATTCAATATATATCAATTTATTATCATATAATTTGAGTAGTCTAAAAGCTCTAGTTTTTTACTTTCACGAACCATTATCATGGGGAAATCAATTATTGATTAATTTGCAATTTTAGATAGATGTAACACTCTCAAAAACCCCAACACCCTCCATTGAGGTCAACAATTCTGTCCATCTTCGAATTTTTAGGTGGATTTTGGGAAAAACTCATCGTAAAAAAGTAACTAGAAAATGATAAAAATCTAGAAAGTTACATCACTTCATCATATAAGATTTTTTTTATCTTTGAATTTTGCATCTTATTATCTAGGGTAAAGAGAAATTGTGAGTTACCAATACAAAGAAGCTTAGGATAAGAGAAAAGGATACCATAAAGAGTTTTTTTAACTCTATTTGTGAGTTCACAAAGTTGGTGGACATTTTAGATGGGATTCAAGGTCTTAAAAACATGCTCACTATATCAAAATCCATAATGTGAATACTTTTGTAGAAGCTAGGTTTGAGGATGATCTAGTGTGACAAATCCTTTGACACATAGTCTAGGTTTAAGGAATGCACATGCATTTTTTTCTTCACTAAAATGTGTGCAAATTTTGCTTCACTAAAAAAACACATTATATTAGGTCCTCAAATAAAAGTGGGTTTTCTAGCGGGTGCACCTCCTCTTCACATCTAAAATACCTTAGTGTTATTGCTAAGGCAAAATTGTGATATTCTTTCAAAGAGAACCACCCAAGACTTATGGTTTCAAATTCTCACAGTGGCATTGAGTTTGGGTATTGTTGGTGGATTCACTCGCATTGGTAATACCGAGAACCAAACAAACTAGGTAAGCGGTATTAACCTCTTTTTCTATTTTTTGCAAGTAGTTGAGTAATTTTGTTCACATTTTCTCATTGTGGTTATATCTATCGCCAGTATATATTTGTTGAACTTGTAGTTTTTATCTCCTTCTTTGCAACCTAAAATGTTGATGTGTCTAGTGCCCCCCTGACTAATACCATGGAGGTATTCATTTAGTTTAATTCTTAACTAAAATCCATTTATTCTCAATGCATAATTATAGTAGCAAATTCCAATGGTTTATATGCTAGAGATTCACTCTGTGGTAGACACATGGGCTACTTTCATGAAGTATTACAAACACAAGGGTGGTCATGGAAGGGCATCAAGAAATGTTTGGTAATGTATAACCTATTCATGGTTGTTGATTGAATTGATTTATTTCACATGTGTATTTGTTAATTGTTTAATGGTGTGTTTTACAACACTCATGTAGAGACAGTGTGCCTTTCCATCATTGACTTCCCCCATCGCATTTTAGTAGACCAAATTGCATTATATACCAAATCCTTAAAATACCATAATAAAATCAGGCATACACACAATGTACACAAAATATGTGAGTATGAAGAAGAACACCAAAAATGATAATAGAGATGGAGTTACCTAATAACCCTTATAGAATATAATAATCTCCTCCAAATACCCTAATTCATTCATACATCTCAAATCACATGTTCATATCTCAATGATGACTATAGTCACCATTATATATATGTATTGTCACTCATTGTACATGTGATATATTTAATAGGTTCATCACTATTACGTATACATTTACCCCATGTATACCCACCATGGGGTCATATAATAGTACTCTTATTCAAAAACTTGTCCTTAAATATGTGTGGTTTAAGGGTTTACATATAATCAAAATAGATAATACTGAACCTTATATTCCATCTCTTGTTTCCATTGATGATGATCTATACATCCAAATTCAATTCTTTCCAATCTTAATCATAATTGATTGTTGCATTATTTTCTTTCCTTTGATTCCAATTGTTCTTATTGTGACTTCTCCAACTTATTGTAGTTAATAATCTCTTAAAATATCATATTCGATAATGGTTCTATGATGCCCTATTCCATGAATATTACTAATTATTACATCTTCTTACTTTGTAATTGATTGGCTCCTGAATTAGTCCATTATACTCACTTTTGTATAACTAATTACCCCCTTGGAACATTGTAGTTTATCTATTCATCATGATATCTACTAGACTGACCAATTTTATAGGTAATGACAATTTGTTGACTAATAGCTTGCAATGGTTTCTTTTGGTTACATTTTATGAGATTGTTATGTGAGAATGATTGATTTTCCTTATTTCTAATGAGTATAATATACTTGTTGATGATTTTTGTTTTGTAGGTTTAACTCCTATGTTTGTGGATATTTTTTTTTTTATCCTTGGTTCCACCTTTGACACCTATCTAAAAGAAATTGCTATATCTAGGAGGAAAAGTGATGACCATTTTCTTTCCAAGTCTACAACTACTATGCACCAATAAATGTAATGGGGAATGAAATGCTTCACTAGTAGATAATTAGGGAATCAATTATCTTGACTTGACAACATGAATAAGAAAATTGTTATGGTTGTAGAGATGCAATCCACAATGATCAATCTCAAGAAGGGATGATATGGTTTCACACTTTACAATAGCCTGTTATCCCATTTTGTGGATAAAGCCCAAGGAGATGTCTCGAGGCCCTCATGTGCAAATGTGGAGTGCTAAGAGACTACATGATAACAATATACCACTGTAGATGGAAAACCCACTCACCACCATAGTAGTCACATTTTTGCATGGAATCCACCATCTGTTGGCTTCTGGAAGGTAGTGGGACTTCTCCATGAGGTACAAGTTAAGTATTATGGTGAGCATAATTTCAATATTCAATCGATTGATTCATATGTTGTATCTTAGATTTCTCACAGATTTCATGATATATGCTTGGACATTATACCTTTTTCCCTGCTTCACCTTCACCTTGGTGGTTGACATTGTTCCCTAGTAAGAGGTCTTTCTTAGGGATGGGTTTACTACTACAGAAGAATCCTTGATGAGCCATCATACCTTTCCCGACCAGACACCACACTTTCCATTATTATTCCCATCAATTTCCTTATGTTGGCATTTTTAGGGTATATTGACACAATAAGGGGTGGTCCCTCATCCTATGAGGAAGAGAGGGGTGAGCTAAAGAAGGGTTTATGTTGGGTAAAAAATTAAATCCTTATATAAACCTTCTAGATGCTTAGCCCAAGGGATCACCTAAGAAGAAATAAGAAATGTTTGCTCTTTAGTAAAGGGGACCCACAATATTATAAAGAATGCTTACAAAAGGTTAGTTGAAGGATGGGAGGTCTTATCACGAGATGAACTACCACTAGATATTCATGGATGTGGTGCTGACATTACCATCAATGCAACTCCTGAAACCGGTGTGGCTCTCATTTTGCATGGTTGAGGGATAGGGGGTCTCATTAGGAGCCAAACTCCTCATTTCCACTAGGTGTTTTGTGGGTGACATTATTAAATGTCATCATTGACCACTCCGGTGACCTTCAGTCTCCTTCATATGCTATATTTAAATACAATACAAGAAGAAGAAGATAAAGAGGGAAATTGATGGGATTGGAAAAAAAGTGCATTAATGGATGAAGGTAGCACACACCCTTTACAAAGAAACCCATGAATGAGAAACTACAACCCTTTGTATCGATACATGCTTATTGAGTCTTGACCCCAACCACTTCATCAATTTACATGGCTTAGAGAGGGATCCATTGGAAACTCTCATTGACCTTAGGAAAGATCTACCCAATAGGACATAAATTCAACCCTCCCATATTAGGGCTTGACAAATTACAGCATAGTGTCTTTTAGTTGTTAATTGTTTGATATGGCGATCTTTGAGTGCACATGATTAGATGGATTATTTATTGATTGGATTCACTTATCATGATTTATGACTTAGAGATCCTTAAAGGGCATGCTCATTTGTATTTGCAAGACCTAGAGATTATAAGAAGAAGACATGTTATAGAAGGATTTGCCTCACCATTGCTATCTTGCACAAGGGCCTTTTTCCATTTCCATCTGGAGACTTATCAGCCCTTTTTTGATAAATCGAGCCAAAAATAAATATTTTTTCCACATATAAGCTCCCTAACTGATTTCCAAGATGTGTATATGCTTGCTTCTCCACTATAACTCGCGTATATCGGGATTTGTGCTAGAAAATATAAAAATGAGGTTGGGTTTCCAATGTCATGTGAGAGATCTCGATCTTTGGCCTTCACATATCTTGAAGCGTTGAATCGACCCTTGGGTTGCGATGCAGGCTATAAGAGAACAATTTCGAGTTATGGAAAAGGAGAAAGCATTCAACATTGAAAGAAAAGTTACTCTCAAGAAATTAATTCATATTGAGTCAACATCCCTCTATCCCTCAATCCCGAGACATAGTGTTGGGGCCAAACTCTTTTCATTATTGTCGAGGGACCTCATTACCTCTTTGCTATGAGCTTGCCTTTGGTGGAGGATTGAAGTGGTGGAGAACAGGTTGGAAGAACTTGGTTTCACGGTTTCAAGTAGATGAACATAGAAGTCTATAATGTTGATACTTACAGGTGATCAATTATTAATAGAAATACTTCCTTTCTTGTCCTATTGATATCTTACTGGAAATATATGATTATTATCCATGGGCATGTTTGTAATGTTTATTAATGGATTGTGCTATCGATGTGCTAACTCCATTTTTACATGTGTCACTATATACTTGCATTGCTTGTTTCTTGATAACTTCTTGTAGGTGTAAAGCTTTTGGGTCAAAGTGCTCAATGGTGGAGCGACATCCAAATGATTGGATCGAAGTGGAAGCTTCTTCCTCGTATCGCACATTAGTTTCTATAGAACATGTTGGAATTGATTTGATTTCTATAGTCATACACATCTGTGTGTGGTTTACCCTTGGCCATAGAGAGTTTTTCCCTTGGAACAAATTGGCAACTCAGGGATGATCTTCCTTCTAAGGGTTGAAGTATTTTTTTCTTCTTAAATTGTTCTTTTCCTTTGTGTTTCTTGTCATTATCACATTTGAATGAGTCGAACATATGGGTCTGAGTTTTTTTCATCCTTTTACCCTTGCCTATCCTTGTTTTAAAAGATATACACCATTTTTTCCCTGAAAGTTGCATATACACGCTTGTTGTCCCACTAAAAGAAGCGTATATACACCCTTTCCTCTTGAAAAGTCGCATATACCACTTCCCCCTTGCATGTTTGCTTGGCTTAGTGACTGCTGTGTGGGTTTTGAGGATCATTAACCTTCTTAGGTCTCTACTTGGTTCTGATTGAGATTATCACGGGATAGCGAGGAAACTTGTTTGGAGTTGAATTTTTTGGCGGCATCTTTCTCTTTGTTTCCATTTTTATTTGTCCTTGGTAGTTGGGTCTGTTTGCTTAAAATTTGCTTGCTTGGTATTACGCTTTCAGTGATTGCTTTTATACAGCAGTAAAGTTATATATCAAAATTAAGCTTATCGGTCCACATGCATTTTTTCTTTTAATACATTTTAAAATACAAAAAAATAGGTATTTTACATTGGTTGGTAATTTTGTCTTTGAACCTTTATCATTAGCTTATACGGTGAAAGATTGCATTTTACTTGAGTTCTTGCAGAGTTAAAATTAAATATTTCACTATTTTCTAACATATCATTCATATAAAAGTTAAAGTTAGGCTTGCATTATATATATTTTTATTTTCATCTGTCCTTAACACACATGAGTTTCATTTCCATACCTTTACGGTGTCCGGTAATAAAATTTATGCTTTAAGCTAAAATTTATTAGTCACGATTTTATTTTTGGGGTGTACAAACTAGCCTAGATTTAGTGCCTTGGAATAGGATTTTGTGAGTAAACTTCTCCAAAGGCAATTAAATCAATATATGTGTTTGAGATAGGGAGTTGATAAATCCATTATATAATTGGTAATATCGGGAGGCTCAGCTCGCTGGAGTTAAGAACGAGATCGTATGAAGTTTGTTGAAGGGATAACCCATGGATACTTTCACCTAGTGTCATAGATATTTATGTGGTTATTATGTATTTGGGGACCTTGCTAGTATCCAGCACCTCACATTGAGGCGGTACTTTCAAGGTTAGGGATTTTACCTTGCATCACGATTGATCCGGACTTATGAATGCTCACATGTGCATGGTTATACATTGTTTTATTAGTTTCTTGACTTAGGTATCTCATACCAGGTTACTTACGGGGGTTATTCTGCTTGTACCCTGAGTCAAGTAAGGGTTGAACAACCTACGACCTTTATGGAGGATTACCTCTCCGAGGGGGATCGATGTTAGTTGTTAAGCCTATGAGGTATATAATTGATTATGTTACATCAAACTTCATCCCGAGTCGAGGTCCGGAATGAGACATACCTTCTTTACAACGGGGAGGCCACTCAACCCACTTTGCTTTGTTTGGATGCATATTGGGCATTTGAATTTTTGGTATCCTCTTTGACTACTAGTTGGCCTTAGGGAGTCTATCTGCATCTTCATTATCATGGACAATGGATTTCCTTTTGCTCCCTCATTTACTGCTACCCCCCCATGATTTCCACTCATTTCATGGGGATGGATCCTTCTACTTCGCATTATGGTATGCAAAATTATGGTACTCAGTCTACGCCTTGGGTCCCTAATCATTTTCTCATGGTATGTCTAATATGTCCCATGCCCCACCATCCTACGTCTCTCACCTTCTTATCGCGAATACAATTTTTGGATGCAGGGGCATGATGCCTCCTTCTTATCCGTCTCCGTTTGGTATTAGTCATATCCTTTAAACACCTCTTCGGTGGGAGGTTGGAATCTTCCTTCTTACGAATCCACTATGTGAGTGCGCAATTAAGCAATCATTCTACTTGTTACTCTCCATCCACTTATCCTTCTTTTGATATGTTGGTTCCTATGAACACTTTCCCATGGCGGACCTCCATCTTCTCTCTAGTGTTTCATCTGGGGGGAATTATTTTTTATAGTATGGGCAACCCCCATCACAAAGTTCCTTCATCTGGGGGAAACATATATCCTGACATGAATAACCCTTGTCATGTCACTTTATCTTAGCAAGCGACTTCCTCGATTAATGCGATGCCCTTACAGAACATGAATCAATGGAGGAATGCTATCGCTGTTGGGCGGGGGCGGTGTAAACCCGGGATCCTTCCCAGCACCATGATTTCTCTCAAAACCAATCTTTCTGGACCTTGGTCTCAAATATCCCGATTCACCACCACCCTGAAGTCCGGTCCAGCGCGTGTCATGCGGCATTATATCACCGATAAGCTACCTGGTCATGTTGGAGTTGTTAGAACCTTCGGTCATGTTGAAGACGCAACCAACCAACGCAAGTCATCTTTCGGGAACAAATTGAGTCATTGCGTCGCTTTAGCGTGCCTCACCAACCTGCGCTGGTCATGTTGGAATTGGTTGACCAACCTTTGCTAGTCATGTTGAATACACCGCAACCCGGCCCGGCACCAAAGAGTCATCTTTGCGGGGGCACATGCAGTCCTTTGCTAGTCGCACTTGCACATCCTTATCAACCTTTTCTAGTCATGTTGGGGAGTCATCGACAATCTTTGCTAGTCATGTTGGGGATTCATCCTCAACCTTTGCTTGTCATGTTGGAGATTTTCTACTAGCCTCGCAAGTCATGTTGGGAGCATGTCACCAATACTCTACAAGTCATGTTGGGATCATGTCACCAACCATTACAAGTCATGATGGGGGCATTCATATGATTTAGAAGCCTAGATGTCTCAGACAAAAGCCTAGATTCCAGCACTACTTGGGACTTGCGGAAGTCCATATACTCGTTTTTGTCTTGTTACTGTTGGGATACTAGAAACATGGGGCTCACTTAAGGGCCCTTCAAGTTCTAAGGAATCTATGGTTTCACAACACTACGTTCTTTCTTTGGTTGATACAACAATCGTAATGATGCAATATTTTGTTGACACCTCTTTTCCTTTAGGGGGTGCGTACTTTGACCTTGTTGTCTCACATCTCGTTCAACTTGTGGTCATGTCGATGAAATCTTGGACCAGACACCTCTCTTATGTTCGGTGATACATCCTTTGACCTTGTTGTCTTGCATCTTGTTCAACCAATGATTAGATGTTGATGCAATCTTGATCGACAATAATCATGTTTTTGAGTGAAATTACACCTCTTGACCTTGTTGTCTCGCATCCCTATTCAATAATGGTTTGGCGGGGAGGTGGTTATTATCGATGCAATGTTGATCAATAGGGCACTCTCTTATCTTGGAGAGTGATAAGTCTAGGGAATATGGTCACGCCAATGCAATTTTGGTCGATCCCTCTCTTTTGGTTATGGTTCTATACCTTCTATGCCATGTCTTTAGAATTTCTATTACTTCACCTTATGAAAAAGGGAAATTTTTGCTCTTCAGGGAGTTCTCTCCCTTCAAGTATTGATGAGGTTCCCTTTGATTGGTATGGTCTTGTGGGTTATCTAATGCCTTCACATATGTCTTTTCGAAGAAGAGACATTATCCTACATATCACGAAGACGATAACCTCCATTAGAACTTTCTCCTCCTTGACTTGGAGAGATTTGGGCTCTCCCAAGATTTTATCAACTATCTGTAGGATACTGACTTTTGGCAGAAGGCCGGATGGGAACCTCGACCTCCCCCTTTACATGTTGATGAGAACTAAAAGCGAGTCTTAGTTAAGCTCTTTTATTTGTTATTAAAAATTGAAAGATCGTCCGAGTGATTTGTCCTTTTCACTTTCGTTAAAATTAGATTTGAAGATCATGAGTCTTAGTTAAAGAAGCTCTTTTCCAGGCTTCATCAAAAATGGAAAAGATGTACAGAAATTGAACTTGTATTTTCCTGATGTAAATTGGATTTGAAAGGCGTCTATTTGGCACAAGTTTACCATTTTTCACCAAGTAGACTAAAAGATATAAAAGGACATTTTGGCATTAAATTGTGATTGCATCTCGTTCCCTTTCTTGCATTATTGAGACTATAGTTGGTTCTGGCACATTATAAACCATGGCTCAAGCGGGTTTGCATCTTCAATAGCCGGTATTGTTCATATCGCCATGATTTGTTCCCAATACCACGGAAGGAACATCACCATAGAGTGTACATATCCCACATGCATGTCCTTGCATTGAGCATAGAGTGCGTTCCACCGCGGAACTAGTTTTGCTTACTTGCGGCAATCATTTCCTCCTCTGTATCACAACAATTGTTTGTTATGAAAAGCGAAGGCCGGGGCATGAAGGGTACTATATTGTAATTGGTGGTTATTGGCCATGCTTTGAACATAGAAAAAATTTATTGAGTCTGCGTCATCACAATTTTGGGTTTAGGATGGCCTTAGGAAACTGATCTCACTACAGAGTTTTCTCTGGAGCTAGTTAATCTTCGATCCGCGATGTAGAGAACATTATGGATGCCTCTCGCATCTAGTTGTCACATCATTAAGTCTATCTTGCCGAGAGTCCTTTGTATGTCTCATGCTCTTGTTCGAAGCAATTCTATCAGCTTCATGTAAACCCTCCTCCCATGAAATCTCTTGACTTTGCATGTCGACCATACCCTCGGTTGTCACCGATCACGTGATACTTTGAGATTAACATGATGCGCCTAGCCTACTTTCATCATTGGTAGGTCAACTTGAACCCAACAATCGACATTTCATCATGGGTTGTTGGGTGGTTCCCTTGTGTTTGGCTTGATAAGAACAGCTATTCACGCACCAAGGTTCATCACGATGTCTTGGATGCCATTGCTTATTGGTGGTTTCCTCACCTTGTCAATGGAACAAAATCATTGGTACATTATTGAGAGGGTGTTTTAAATTGTCCCGCTGCATTTGGCACCTTGAGAAGATGCAAAGGGTCATTCATTAAGTGAACATGTTCATCCTCAGATCTCCACCAAATCCTTGAAATGCTGCTTTGTTCCCTCGTGTTACGGTGATGAGGATATTCCTTAATGCTCTCCTTCAGCGGGTCTCTCCATCGACTTCAACTCATGTATTCCTAGACACGAGACCTAGAGTTTTATGAGTACCTTGGGGCTTGGATCGTGAGTGGTGAGCTCTCTACAGCCATTGAAGATGGAACCTTAGATAATCTCATAGATCAATGGATCTCTCAGAGTGTTTTGACCTTTGCTCCTTTGCAATGCATTTGTAGAGATCTATTTGGTGTCTTGATACCTACTTTAATCATTGGTAGCTTGTCTTGCATTTGTTATTGGCGATATCGTGTTATTGATAATCAAAGCGATGTCTCATGCGTGTTCGACCTCAACTCCTTGTTTCACATGATGTAGACTTGGACCATTGGTGGATTATATTGAAGACTTGAAGACACTTATCACCTTGTGATTTTATAAGCTGCGGGGTTGCTTCCATTTCATTGGACTAATACCTATTTGACTTCAACGATCGTGGGGAATTGAACACAGTACTCCATGGTATACATATATCTTAATATTGATTTTGAGACTAGTTTACACTGGGCCTTATTCATGACTATGAAACTATTATCAATATAGCGCATTTATACTTGCCTCAGCGGCCATGAACACTTGTTGTTATGTTTTCCATCTATTTGCATTGTATTCTTAAGGAATTTTATGTATGAGAGAATCAATACATAATGTAATGAGTAATTTAGTTCATCCAGTGGTTTCTATGCCGCTCCACTTACGGGTTATTTATAATGTATTTGTTAAGTGCGGTCTCCCTCACGATCTCACATAATAGGGGGCATATGTTATAGAAGATTTTCCTCACCATTTCTACCTTCCACAGAGGGCCTTTTTCCACTTTCCACTATCGGACTTATCAACCCGGCTACGATAAACCTAGAGGCAAATGTATATATATTTTCCACATATACGCTCCCTAGCTGCTTTGCAAGATGTGTATGCTTGTTGCTCCACTACATTTCGTGTATATCGGGATTTGTGGAAAATACAAAATGAGAGTCGGGTTTCAATAAAGCCGAAGATCTCGATCTTTGCAGCTACATATCTTTGACGTTTGAATCAATGCTGGTACATTTTGGAGGCTATAAAAGAATAATTCTGAGCTATGAAAAAAAGAGGAGAAAGCATTCAACTTTTGAGAGCAAAGTTACTTTGGAGAAATTACTTCATATTAGTGCATCACTTGTCCCTCAAGTCACGACACATTGTTCAACCCCAAGATCTTTCCCTTATTGTCGAGGGACCTCATTACCTCTTTTCTATGGGCTTTCCTTTGGTGGAGGATTGAAGTGGTGGAACCCGGTTGGAAGGAACTTGGTTTCTTAGGTTTGACTGTGCATTGCAGATACGTAATGTTAGTACCACATTTGATCAAATATTAATAGAAATGCTCCTTTCGCATCCAATTGATATCTTTCAAATATCACAGTTATTATCATGGCCATGTTTGCTTAATGTTTATTAATGGATTTTGCTTTATGATGTGCTAACTCATTTTATATATTGTCACTATATACTTGCATCACTTGTTTCTTGAGAACTTCTTACTGCCGGGGTGAAAAGCTTTGGGTCAAAGTGATCAATGGTGGAGCGACATCAAAGCGATTTGGATGAGGTGGAAGCTTCTTCCTTGTATTACTTTGTTATTTTATATATCACATGTTGGAATTGAGTTTATTTATGTAGTCATACGTTTTTGTGGTTTACCCTTGGCCATAGAGAGTTTTTCCCTTGTAATAGCTCGTGAACAATTTTGGGAAAAAAATGCTAACTGGGGATTCCATGGGGCTACAAGCAAACAGGTTGGATTCCAGAGGCCCACATTATGGATGAGACAGATTAGACTTGGAAGGCCTTGAATATGACTTGGACAACATATCCTATCATCCACATGCCAATTTTTTTACATGGGAGAGGAAAAACATCACTTCTGGAGTTATGATGTCACTTGGAGGTTGATCTTGGTGGTGAGGTGCCCTCATTTGCACTTGGATGTTTTGAGGAGAAGAGTGTCTTCACCCTGATGACATCATCTTGATTCTTGACATGTGACCCTTGGAGGCCTACCTATTCTTCTCCCAGCACCAACAACTTCCTCAAAGTGGAAAAACATGCCCTAAGGGGTGACATCATTCTAAAATTAGGGTTTTCTTATGTGCAAAAGTGAGATTTAAATTAATTACTTTTTAAATGGGGAAATATTATGGTTGTTTACCCATAATCTTGTAGTTTACCCCTTAATTTATGGATAAAACATAGTTACCAACTTAAAAAGAACTCTATAGAGTTCTCGTTAAATTTTTAGAGATCAGATTTTTTACCCTGTTTTTAAAAATGGGTGCTACCGGTAGCACCCTCTCCTTTGGGTGTTTTTTTCCATATTTAGAATTTTTCAATCCACAATGTTTCTACATTTTTTTAAAATGCTTATTTTTCAATGCTTTTTTTTTTTCATTTTTTTTCAATTTTTATTTTTTATTTTTTATTTATTTTATTCAATGGTGTTTTTATCATTTTTCCATGCTTCTTTCAATCTTAACAACATTTTTTACCATTTACTTTTGAGTTACCATTTTTCATATAATTGTGTCTTCTTAATTTAATTTATTATTCCATACTTTTAAAATATGGTGAATACCATTCTTAACACATTGTTTACCTTTACTTCTATTACATGGAAAAAAATTGTAGTTATATAACACTATTTTTTAATATTTAACAAACATAATTCATTTTTTTTTTTATATAAATTAAAAACTAAGAAGCTAAGAGAAAAATAAAGAGAGGCAGAATTAAAAATAAAAAATAAAAATAAAAACAAATTTAGATAATAAAAAATATCAAAGATAAACTTAAAAAACTAAAGGAGGAAAAAAATCAAAACAAATAAACTAAGCTAAATCTAGAAAAAACAAAACAAAAAAAGGTAAAAGAAATCAAATTTATGGCCTAAAAACTTTATAAAAGTTTAAAAAACACAAAGAAAATTTAAGAATATATATTAAAAAAACAAATTAACACACTTAATCTACAATTTAATACAAAATTAAAAAAAAAAAATTAAAGAAACATAAAATTACAAAACAAGTATATTTTTATTAAAACTTAAAAATATGTAGAAGTTTATGAAAAAACAAAGAAATAAAAACAATATACACTTAGGTGATGGGAGGCCATGGGGGTGATGTTGGGCATCACTTTAGCCCCCAGGAGTTAATCCTTAGGCTTTGTGGGACCCGAGGTTTAGCCAGCACTTGGGGAGTTGGGGTGATACGTTATCATCCCTAAGGGATAAAACGCCCACGGTCCCATGGGAATGGAGCTTATACCGGGCTGGGGTGATGCAGAATCACTGAGCCCAAGGTGGGTGATGTTGACATCACCCCACAACCTACAGGGCTCAACCAACATGGTCGTGGGTGTCATGGGAGGTGATTTCGTGCATCACCTCCATTTAAACCACGTTGCAGACGAAGGAAGCAGCAGGTGGGGAGTGTGTGGTGATCTTGGAGTCGCCCGACACCCGAGGTGCGTTAGCTGCATTGGGGAATAGGGGTTTTAGCCCATGGGGGAGTGATACAGAGCATCTTGACCTCCACGGGCTAAGGCGTCACCCAACCCCGCAGACTAGGCCTTGGCCTGTGGGGTTAACTCTTAACCCAGGAGCTAGGGTGATCATGAGGGATGTACATGACACCCTAGTAATATGTAGGTTTGTAATTTTTTTTGTTTTAATTTTTAATTAAAATTTTATGTTATTTCAATTGCCAATTGTATTTTTATTTTTGTTTCAAATGTTATTAAATTTGTTTATATTTGCTTTTTCTACTTTTTTACTTTAGTTTCAATTAAAATTGATAGTTTTTTATTGTAAAATTGCTTTTTATTTTTTCTTTTCTTTTTGAAATATGCTTAGAGTTTATTTTAAAATTGGTTTTAAAATTTTCTTTTATTATCTAGTTATTGATTTTATTCAAATTTGGTTTTAAAATTTTCTTTTTATTATCTAGTTATTGATTTTATTCAAATTGTTTTGTTTTCATTTAAATATTATTTTTAAAATATATATTTTTGAAATTTTTGTCTTTTATTTTAATTTTAAAGTTTTAGTTCAAGATTTTTTAATATATTTTATTTTAGATTTTTTTTTTTTTCTTTTTTTTGCCTTTTAAAACTTTTTTTTGTTATTTTTTAATTAAATTTGTTTTTAATTAATATTTTAAGGTTTTTTTAATGATTATTTTGTAAAAAAAATATACAATTATTTTTTAATTTATTGTTTTTGGAGGAAAATTTAAATTTTTTTTTTGTTTCTTTTTAGTTATTTTTCTTTTTCACATTGTTTTTTAATCTTTTTTATTTTTTAATTGAATTTATAATACATCTTTTTAAACGTGTTTTTTGGTCATTTAAAAAACATATTTATTTGTGAAGATTGTGTTCTTTCTATTTATTTGTTTTTTAATGTAAATTGAAAAAATAAAAAATAAAATTTGTAAATAAATTTTCAAGGGACCATTTGGAGTCCAATTTTGGGTTGTTTATTTACATAGGGTTTTGTTGTCAATATCACCATTTCAATTAGGTCGTAAATAACAATGATTTTCGTGTTTAGGAAGGCCATGTTCGAAAAATGTTGTAATTTTGACCACGTTTAAAAAAATGGTGCTACCGGTAGCACCACTTTTTGATTTGGGGGTTGATTTTCATGCTTTTTACGGAAAAATATGGGTTTTAAGGGCTAGAGTTCTTGTTTTGATGTCACAGTTCTTGTTAAGTTGGTAACTATGTTATAAGTCACCTTGGTGACATTTGTATAAATAAGAGATCATAAGATCTTATTTTAACATAATTGTCCCTCATTGTGAGAGGACTTGGTCTAAAATTTTCATCTATCTTTTTCTCTTTTATCTCTTTAGAACTTGTTATGGTTGTATATTGATGTTATGGTTTATGGGAGTGAAGTGCTAGCCTTGGAAGACCTATCTCTTGCTATTGTGGTGGATTATCTTTGCATTTTCCCTTGAATTGGTATGGTTTTTATTCTCTATCATTTGTTTCAATTCAAGGTTATTTTTCTATGAACTAGGTGGGAATTATAAGGGCATACAACCCCACCATAGAATTCATCACTTTATTCTTCATCTCATTAATTACACTAGGGTTTGCTAAGAGAACTATAAGCGCACACACCCTCTTAGCTTAAACCCTAGCTAGAGAAACTTGCCTTGGGAAGTAAAACGGCTTACACCCCCAAGGAGGTAGGTTCTCTAGCTCTTTCTTTTCATGACCCCATTACCCCAATATTAAAGGCACTAGTCATTTATTATGGCATTGGATAAATAAAATATTTCATTGGGAAATGTGAATTTCAGTCATTTTTACTTCTTGCAAAGTGGATTGTACTCCTTGTGCCTTGGGCACCTCACAACATAAAGGGGCTAATTATTTTTTTTGTTACAAAATTGTATCTTCAACCATTAGGGTTGTATAAACCCTAACTCATTTGCTTGAATAACTCTCTTATCAACCATTGGATTTTGCTCAAAGTTTGCACACTTACTCCCTTTGGTCTAATGCACTTTTTGGAAAAGTTTGAGGAGATTTCAGTGGCTGATTTTATTTCTGTAATACATTGAATGTTACAGCCATAAGGATGATATAAATTTCTATAGACAAGTGTTTACAACAACCTTATTTTTTATGCTAGAATATTGGTTTCTCATCTTGAGTTTAGCTAGCTAGTCATTTACTAGTCTTTCTCTTGTACTTTCTACTTGATCTCTAGCATTTATTGAGAAGCTTGTAATACCATTTAATTTCTGATATACAATGTTATCTATTTATGCAAATTAGGGACAAAAATATTAAATTTCTGATCCAACTAACATATATCATTGAAAAGTGTATTTTCTTGTGTCTCGGGAAGGTACAATAAACCGAAGAAGTACTATACCTGTGGGGAAACAATTACTTGACCTACAACGCATATTTTCCCTCCTTTTATTCCACTTAGACTTTACCTATAAGGTAATCACTTCCATTTCCCTCCATCTCCATCTCAATCCCCTTAGGGTCACCGAGATCGCCTCCTTGGAGTGACCTAGTCACCCTTCAAGTGAGGGACCTACATCGAGGTGACACTATGTGTAGGATTCCCAAGTTGTAGCACTTTATTTGTGGTTGGGTCAGTTGGTTGGGTCAGTGTTTTCCCAACCTACAACTTGCTCTATAACATTTTGGTGCCATTTCCAGGGAAGATTTTGAATATTCTTCATACCCTAACGACACTTTGGTGAGCTATCCCAAAGCCTTTCCCTTATCTTTCCTGGTGAATCCACCTAAAGACGTTCCCTTCAAACCTTATCAACAAATATTTTCCTAAAACTATTGTGTGGAGACTCCACCATGCCACCGAAGAAATGCACAACCAAAAAACCCTCTATGGGTTGTAAAGCACCACCCAAAGGGCCTAGTCCCCCAAAGTCCCCCGTCCCTCATAATTTATCCTCTACCTCTCCTAGTCCTCCATCCTCACCTGTTATTTCCACACCTCCGCCTTCACCTATACCCACCTCGCTAAGCATTACTTGGAGCCTGCAAAGAAAAGAGACACACAAACCTTTGGACATAACAAATATCCTTGGATCCCCTCATAAACTCCCAAAGAACTTCAAAGAATGCCTACCCATCTTTTTGGGGGAGGACCTTACTGAACCGAGAGATCACTTGTATCTTTTCCTATGTATTTTGGAATCCTGTGACCAAGATGAGGATATCTTGATGAAAATTTTATCTTACACTTTTGTTGGGAAGAACAAGGATTGGTTTGACAACATTTCCCCAGGGACAATAAAAAATTGGAACTTCTTTCAAGAACTTTTCACCAAAAGATTCGAGAAAAATAGAGATTACCAATCCTTGTGTAATCAAATCCACAAATCCAAAAGAAAAACAATGGAAGATACAAGGGATTTCAAAGATAGGTTTAACACCATCATAATATGTTTTCCCCAGGATTTAAAACCTCCTCAAGCTTCCATTCTCAAGCTATATATATCAACTATGAAAGATCTGTATGGGGGCATGATTAGGGAACTTCCTACTACTATGTTTGAAGCTCAAGAGAGAGCATGTGAAAGCCACCTCTCTCATGCAAGAAGAAGAGAACCCCAAGAAGGATCTTCAGATTAATCATATTGATGACTTTGTTTCACAAGAACTTCCCTTAGATGTCAAAATTTACTTACAAGAGGAACGAGAGAAATCAACTAATAGGGAAGCGTGTCCCATGATCAACCTGTTAGAAGAAGATAGAGAGAGAGAACATTAGAAAAAACACCTTGCCCACCAGATGAGATCTTAGAATTATAAAAGAAGCAAGCCATAGAGTTGGTCGAAATGAAATTCTCACAATACTTTCAACAGATATTTGCAGAACCTCTGGACAAACCGAGGTGTGACATCAACAAACTTAATGAGAAAGTGTCTCTCCAAGATAGTACCAAAACTAAAAATATTGTGGTTCATGAAAAAGTAAATCATCATGTTCTAGAAGAAGGTATAGACAACATGTTTATTCTGGTGGATTCACCTTTCATAGATGAAGAAAGAAAATAAGGATCTTGTGGCCTAGATTTTGATGGTGCACACTCAAGTACAGGCTCAGGTGCAGGAATAGTCTTAAGGTCGTCGGATAATGAGACCACCCTTTTTTCATACAGACTTGAGATTGACTGCAAAAATAACATTGTTGAGTATGAATCCCTTATCCTAATAATCAACCTAGCCATTGATATGAACATCAATAACCTGCACGTAAAAGGGGACTCAAACCTAATCGTTTCAAAAGTCAATAGGAAGTTTTCTACAAAAAACACAAGGTTAAATAAGTATAGATATTTTATTTGGCAGGCCATAAAAGGGTTTAACAACTTTTCCATTGAGGCAATCCATAGGGAAATAAATCACTTGGAAGATAGTCATGTTGTTTCTGCTTCAAACTTAGAACTTTCCAAAGAAATCAGTTTCTACAAGGTGGAATTCAACTTCAGGCCTTCATTACCTGACAACTTGGAACATTGGCAAGTTTTTGAAAATGATAGTCAACTTCTCCACTTTCTTCAGAATGGGGGAGAGTTATCTTAAGCCCAAATAAACCTATTGGCTGAGAAGGAAAGCATAGAGATCATAGATGTAGCCAATGGGCCCCTACCCAAAGGATTTTTTCCCTTAGAAAACCTCTTTGAATGAAATGATATGTATAAAGGGAAACCTTCCAACAAAATCAATGATGAGATTATTGAATGCATCATTGGAACTGAAGAATCCCCGAAGTTAATCAAATTTTGTAAAGGAACAACGAATGATGAGAGGGAAAAGATGACTACACTTATAAGAGAGTTTAAGGATGTGTTTGATTGGTCTTATGAATATCTAAAGGCTTATAGAGAAGACATTATACAAGACACAATTCCCCTCATTTATGGAACAAATCCTTTCAGACAAAATATCAAACAAATGAACCCAAACGTTTCCCCACAAGTACAAAAAGAGTTACATTAGATGGTTTAGGAAGGAATAATTTAACCTATTAGATATTCATCATGGGTGTCTAATCTAGTTATTGTAAGGAAGAATACTGGTGAAATCAGGATATGTGTACACTTCATAAACTTAAACCAGGCTTCACTTAAGGACAATTATCCCTTACCATACATAGAATATCTTTTGCAAAGGGCAATCAATGTAGAATTGATCTCCATTCTTGATGGTTTCTTGGGATATAATCTAGTTTTGTTAAAGGAGGATGATCAACTCAAAACTAATTTTACCACCTCTTGGGGAACCTATAAGTATTTACGAATGCCTTTTGGACTCACTAATGTAGGGGATAATTTTCAGCATACCATGAACTATGCTTTCAGAGATCTAATCAGAAATGTCATAGAGATATATCAAGATGATCTAACCACCATCTCTAAAAATAGGTAACAACACATTCTGCACTTAATAACTATATTCCAGAGATGTAGGGAACATGACATTTCTCTCAACCCTAAGAAATCTATTTTTGGTGTTGAAAAGGGTAAGTTACTAGGAGATATCATTTCTAAATATGGAATCATGATAGATCCTACCATGTTTGAATCCATAAATAAAATACCTCCCCCTAAAGACAGGAAATCCCTGCATTCTTTCTTCGGACAGATTAAATTTATCAGGAGATTCATCCCAAACTTCACTGAAATTGTTAAACCCCTTAACAATTTATGTCAGTTTTGAGTGGGAAAGTGAAGGCGGGCTGTCTTTTGAACATATTAATGAGGAAATAAATGTCGCACCATTCTTAGGTAGCCCAGTTTTTTCCAAGGACTTCATCATTTTCTCTTTTTCTTTGAAATATACTATTGTAGGTGTGTTGTTACAAAAGAATGATCAAGGGGATGAGCAACTGATTGCTTTCATGATAAAAAAATCTTAGGGACTCACAACTAAATTAAACCATTAAGGAAAAAAATCTTACGGTTTAGTCAGTTCTCTCAAACACTTTCAAACCTGCAAGATACCAGATATATAAAATATGCAGAACAGAAATGAAATGCTAGAAATGACAGAATAACAGTAAAATATCCAGCATAATCTTCACAATACACAGAAATGATATACAAATAGAAACATAAATAGCACTTTGAATCAGATAGCAATGTTCACAGGCCTCTTCAAGGGGGCAACCTCCAGTCGAGCAACGCTCTATTACAATAATATGAAAGCTAGGGTTCTCATACCCTCGACTCCTATTTATACTAAAAAGAAGCATCTAGAGGAAGATCCTTCTAGAAGCGGAAGCTTCTATTAGGTCTTCTTACATCCACCTTATTCTATTTTATTGAAAGGTCTTATTAATATTGA
>SNQJ01S0077177.1:56837-72782 GCA_010110895.2 Picea sitchensis | reverse complement strand
CAAATGCATCCCATGTCTTGGGAAGACCATTGAGTACTATGTTTACCAATTCCTTCTCTGAAATGATCTCTTCAATAGCTTGTAGTTGATCTCTTAACTGAGAGATTCTCACAAAGTATGATGTTATACTGTCATCATCATTCATCTTCATGTCACAGAGCTCATTCTTCAGACTCATTACTTGTCTAATGTTTCTGACTGAGAAGAGGTTTGTTAGGTCATCGTACATCTTCTTAGATGAATCAAGATGGGAGATGTAGGGTATCAGGTGTTCTTTTATAGAATCCACTATGATACTCATGGAATTGATGTCATTGTCTTTGAACTTCTCCATAACTGCAATGTTCTGCAGTTCCTTTTCTTTTCCTTCTTCAAACTCTAGTTCCGCAATCTTTCCTTTCACGATATCCAACACTTTATTCTTGGCAAAGATGAGATCAATCCTTGTCTTCCATGCTCTGAAGTTAGAAGCCCCATCTAACTTGTTTTCTGACTTCATAGAGTAAGTTATGGTTGCCTTGACTTGGTCAACCCTAGATTTGACCAAAGACTCAACCTTGACGTCTTAGTTTGTTGAGAGTACCAGGAGATGCACTAGGCTAGGGCGCACTAGTCTATCCAGAAATTAGGTCAATCCCTTCACTTAAGGTGCCTCAACGAGAGGATTAGGGTTTCTGCAACTGCACCTTCTAGTAACCCTAGCGGCAGTGCTTTGGTAACTGCTCCTTCTAGAAACCCTAGCGACAGTTTTTCAATGAGCTTAGTATCCTTATGGCTATGCTCCCTTCCAGTGCTTAGACTGAATGAAGGAGGTGTGGGCCCATAACCTGTGATAATATAATGGATGTGCTCGTTTAACCATAGACAATATCACTATTGTCACCCAACCATAGGCCGAAGCCACCCCTGAGCACCTTAACCTTGACAGAGAATAATTCCGGAAGCAAACCCTAGGCTAGATAGCCAAACAAGATAGTGCACCTCTCTCCAAGGATAGCGCACCAAATAGGAGTAACAAGAGCCGATCAGAGAGTCCAAACCATAACCAAAAGAGAGTCCAGGCCAAAACCGAAATCTGCTAGCTGCTACCATAATATCTCCCGCAGCTACCATAATATCAACAGGGTTAACTCTTAACTTTAACTCACCTTTTCTTTTCTTTCATTGAGTTATCATTTTTCACACAAAGTCAACTTAATAATAGAATGTTATGTTTAGGAAGTGTCTTCTGGTTGACTTTGTCCCCAATATGCCTGAGACTATAGTCTAGTGGGGATAGCTAGACTAGAGTCTCTAGACCTCTTCATCAAGAGGTGGGGGACATTACAAGATCTAATCCCTGAAGCTTTGGATATCATCCCCTGGGGGATTGCACACCTCCTAGGCTCAGTGAGTGCGCCCTAGTGATTCCACTGACGAAATCCAATGATATTTGTCTCGAAATGTGCGCCCTGGCCTCATTTGTAATGGGTGTAAAGGGTTTCCTCTGATCTGATCTAGAAACCCTCTTGGAACCCCAAATGTCCCTCCTCAAGAGCTGCGCACTGTCTGGCTGGATGATGCGCCCTGGTAGATTCCACTGTCAGAGTCTGATGACTGGTGGCTCAAAAGAAGCGCCTTGGCTGATTCTCAACTAGGTCGGGAGGAGTCGATGAGATAAGCCCTGGTCTCGTGCAACTACAAAAAACCCTCTCTAACCCTTGTGCCCTCACTAGTTGAGTTGCGTAATCACTGCAATAGATCTGAATACTCCTGAACGACACGGTGAAATACCTGGATGGTATCTCCAATAGGCTAGTCTTCCATCACCGAAACCAATCTGTATGGTGGTTTCCTCCAGAAATCCACAAAACAACAAAGGGGTCGATTTCCTCCTCTGGAAACTGTCTCAACATCAAATGATAACATAATGACGAATTAGGCCGAATTCCTCCCTTTATACCTTTCCTGATCTAATTCTCCGTTGACATCACTTAAGCTAGGCGCTTTTCCTCATAAGGTGAGTGATTAATTAATTAAGTCTCCCCCTCAACACCTTTTTCTTCTATTTCTTCGTTGACTTTAGTTTAAGTGACTTTTCCTATGCTTTTTGGATTAATTCATCATTTAGCCACTTATTCACCCTTATTTCTCCTCGTGTTCCCTGTTTGTGCCTGACTATAGTCTATGGGAACAAATAGACTACTAAGTCACTCCCTACTGGCCTACTCTTGGGAACGGGACATCACAGTCCTCCCTTCTCGAGATTGCTTGTCCTCAAGCAACATCAATCCTGGGTGTTGCCATATATGTTCTCCCTCCCATGTGGCATCCTCTACTAGGAGTCCCCGCCATCTAACCAAGCACTCCCTGATGAGACTGCTCCTCAATCTGCGCTCTCTCTACTCAAGCACCTCTTGCGGCACTAGCTCCAACTGACCCTCCTCATCCAAAGGTGGCAACTCCTCTGAAATGCTAACTTGTTGTCCCAATGCCTTTTTAAGGCAAGAAATGTGAAAGACGTTGTGAATCTTGCTACCCTCCGATAGCTCTAGTTGATATGCCACCTCGCCTACCTTCCTGATGACTATGTGCAAACCATAAAATCTAGGCTTCAACTTCTCTTCCCTACTCCTTTTCAAGGAGGATTGTTTGTATGGATGTAATTGTAGAAAAACCAATTCCCCTACCTCGAAACTGTGCTCTATTCTTTGCTTGTCTGCAAAGATCTTTTGCTAGTTCTGAGCTGCCTGTAAGTTCTCCTTAACTGCCCGTAGGATATTTTGATTCTCCTCAACCCAGTCTTTGGCCTCCGGGACCCTGCTATCCCCAAACACAGTCTCCACAAAAGAGGGTGCATCGTATCCATACAATGCTCTAAATGGTGACATCCTGATAGACATATGGTAAGTCGTGTTGTAACAATACTCACCCATGTGCGCTGCTGCCCTCCCACATAGTTTATCAAATACCCCTCCACCCATTTGTTGACAATCTCCATCTGTCCATCTGTCTGTGGGTGGTAGCTGGTACTTGTGGCTAGCTCTGTGCCCACCAACTGAAAGAGCTCCTGCCAAAATGTGTTGATGAAGCACCCATCTCTATCATTGACTATCTGCCTCGGTAAACCATGCAATCGGAAAACCTCTCGGAAAAATAGCTTCGCTACCTGTATGGCCTTGTAGTTCGTGGGTATGGCAAAGAATTGTGCAAATTTGGTCATCCTGTCAACCACCACAAATATACAGTCCATGCCGTGCACTCGAGGAAGACCTGTAATGAAGTCCATTGAAATGCTCTCCCATTTCTGCTCCGGAATGGGTAGAGGCTGAAGTAACCCCGCGGGGTGTGTCTGCTCGGAATTGTTCTGCTGACAAGTCGTGCACTCTCGGATGCGTTTCAATACATCATCCTTGAGACCCTTCCATGAGAATCTCTCCCTGATCTGCCTGTAAGTCTTGAAGTACCCTTGATGCCCAATTGCAGGCGAATCATGACACACCTTTAGAATCTTTCCTTTCAAGGTAGATTCTGGAACCAAGTAGATCCGGTCCTTGTAGAAAATGACATTGTCTAGCACCCGGTATCTATCATCAACTACTTGTCCATCCAATACCTCACAAGAAAATTTGTTTTTGGAATACTCCACCAACAAATGTGCCTTCCAGTCTGTGCAAATATCCATCATCGAACACCCTGTTGGCCTCCTGGACAAGGCATTTGCTACGACGTTCCTTTTTCCTTTAACATACTCAATATCAAAGTCAAAGGCTTAGATCTTCGAAACCCACTTCTGCTGTCTCTCACTGGGGTCTTTCTAATCTAGGAAATACTTGAGACTGTTGTGATCAGTCTTCACTACAAATCTTCTACCCACCAGATACTGCCTGAATTTGGTTAAGGCATGCATGATTGCCAACATTTCCTTGTCGTAAATTGAGTAGAGTCTCTCYGACTCATTGAGCTTCCTGCTGTCGAACACAATGGGATGGTCTCCCTGCATCAAAAYTGCTCCAATCACCACCCCTGATGCGTCACACTCTAAGACAAATGACCAAGAGAAATTCGGAAGGGCTAGAACAGGGCATGTGCTCATAACCTCTTTCATTTTCTCAAATGTCTGTTGTGACTCATYCGTCCAATGAAAAGCACCCTTCTTGGTTAGATCTGTGAGTGGTGCTCCCAACTGTGAAAAGCCTATGGCAAACCGTCTGTAGTAACTGCATAACCCAAAGAATCCCTTCAGCTCCATGAGGTTCTTGGGTGTTGGCCAATCCAGAATGGCCTTGATCTTCTCTTGATGAACCTGTACTCCCTCTTCACTGATGATATGCCCCAAGTACAATAGTTCTCTCATCCCAAACTCGCATTTGGACTCCTTGGCATATAATGACTATGCCAACATAATGCCCAAGACCTCCTCCAAATGTGCCAGATGCTCATCCCACGTCTTGCTGTAAATCAATATGTCATCGAAGAATACCAAAAGGTATTTCCTCAACTGCCCTTGAAGATGTGGTTCATGCAAGACTGGAAAGTGGCAAGTGCGTTGGTCAACCCAAATGGCATGACCAAGAACTCGAAATGTCCGAAATGGCATCTAAATGTTGTCTTCTCTATGTCCTGCTTTCTGATGCTGATCTGATGATATCCTGACCGCAGGTCAATCTTAGTGAAGAAAACTGCCCCATGTAACTCGTCCATCAACTCATCTATGCGTGGAATGGGATACATGTTCTTGATTGTTTTCTTATTGAGCGCTCTGTAATCAATGCACATTCTCAATGTGCCATCTTTCTTCAGTACTAGAGTGACTGAAGAAGCAAAAGGACTCGTGTTGGGCCTGATGTGCCCCATTGCAAGCAATTCTTTGATTGCTTTCTCAATATCATCCTTGAATCTCTTGGGGTGCCTATAGGGCGCGGTGATCACCGGTGTATCCCTTGCTTCTAACTCGATTGTATGCTCAAATCCCTGTCTGGTGGTCTCCCTGGTGGTATCGACCCAAACATTGGCTCATACTGACTCAGAAGCTTCCTGATCTGTGGATGGTACTGCTCTCTGCCCTCTGAATCCTTCCATGTGGTGATCAAACACTCTGGTGCATAAGCTACATCACTGTGACGAAAGATCTGCTCCATCCTCTTTGTTGATATTGCTCGAGGTGATCTTGTAGACATACCTCAGTACCACTCTCGATCCACTAACATCTCTGAAGCTCATGGTCAACGTATGATAGTTGAACCCAATCTCCCCCAATGAATATAACCATTGTACCCCCAATACTTCATTAGTATTTGATAGGTCAACTACATAAAAGGTATTTGTTAGGGTGTAGTTGCCTAGCTTGACCTCTAGGTCTGGGACCATGTCCAAGCATGTCATTGTGTATCCATCTTCCATTGCCACGTGGAATCCCTCAAACTCCTCAGTGTGTAACCCCCTCTTGGGTACTAAGGCTGCATCTATGAAATTGTGGGTGGCCCCACCATCAACTAGAGCTATCATGCGTTGCCCTTGTACAAGGCCCTTGAGCCTGAGAGTGTTGTACCTGGGTACTCTGGAAAGGGTTGCTATAGTTCCCCCTTTCACCTCTCTACGAGGTTTTGTCTCCTCCTTTGGGTGTGTTTCTGTTTGAATCTGAGGTTTCTTCGGATGCTGCTCCGGCTCATGTGTAGTCTCCTCCTCTGAATCACTGTCTTCCTGTGCTCCAATCTCGTCATCTTCCTCCTCATTGCCTGATTCCACCTCAATGTAGTGGATCTTCCCCTTTCCCATGCATCTATGCCCTGGGACCCAAGGGTCTCTACAAGAGAAGCAAAGCTTCTTCCTCATCAACTCTCGTCTGGTGTCATCGTTTAGCTTGGGCTTACCCTTCCATTCCCTTTGGGGATTTTTCTGATCCCCGTCTCTCTGTGGCACAAAGGGTTTGGTAGAGGTTTTGGGTTTTAGCGCTGATTCCCCCATGTCTCTCATGCACAGAATGGCCTCCTGTAGGGTGTGAGGCTTGAAACCCTTAACCCAACCCCTCAATGGCTCCGTCAATGCCTTGGTGAACAACATCACCAATTTGTGCTCTGATATATCTGATACGGCCACTGCCTTTCGTTGGAACTCTGTGATGAAGGCCTCAACTGACCCTGTCTGTCTCAACTGTGTAAGATCCCTGAAATGGAGCTCTGGATCTCTCCTGTCAAACCTCTCCATCAACCTCTCGGTGAACTCCAAGTATGAAGTAATGTGGCTGTGACCCAAGGTCACCAACCCATGGTACCACCACTTGTGGGCTCCCCATCCAAGTGCAAGGTGGCAAAGTTGATAGCTTTTGACTCTGTCATTGGGTTAAGCTTGAAATATGTGTCAAGCTTCTGTACCCATGCTTGAGCTGAGCATCGTAATGACCCGTCGAAAGTAGGAATGTTCAACTTTCCCACTTTCTTGATGAAATCCATGTTTTGAGTTTGCACATTGCCCCTCTATGTCTCTCGGGGTTTGTTCCAATACCTGATCTAACAATAGTCTAGCAAACTCATGTTTGTATGGAACTTCGATCCTAGTGCCAAATAGTCTCTCCTGTACTCTCTGAATGGGTCCTGTGACACTGCCTACCCTTGACTTGACTGTCCTCCTGCCTGCCCTGGCTGTCCCAGCAGTTGTCCCCCCTGTAACTGTGGATATAATGGTTGGGGAATCCTCCCAGATGATGTATAGGCACAGATAGGAGAGGGATGTCCACTCGTACCACCATGAGATCCACTGGAGCCACTGGCCTCACCTCCCTGATGTCCTCATGATCTAGTCACTCCTCCTGCAACATTGGCACCCATGGTGCTGACACTGTGCTAGATCATCTGTGTGTTGATGGCCATCTGTGCGATGGCGTTCATCATGTCTCGCTGCCCTCTAGCTAGGTCATTCAAGATGGCCTGTGTACTGTCAGAATGTGTCTCGGGGCCTTTCCCCCTGCCCTCTGGTGTCTCACGCCTGTTCACCCATAGACCTCTCTATCTTTGCCTCTTTGTCGGAACTGATAAGCTCTCTATCCAACTCTGTCTTTGTATCCGACTAAGTGTGGAAGGGAGTGTAGTCCCTTCTGTTCCTGTCTCTTCTATCTCTACTATATCCTCTGCGGTATTGAATGTACTCGTCCCTAATATGTCCTCGACCCTGTGGGTATTCTTCACCTGTTCCCAGAATTATGGGGTCATGAGAAGCACTTCTTCACAGGCTGGTAGGAAGAAGACTTTGATACCACTAAAATATCCCAAATCTAGCTGATTTGGATGTCTACTACTGAACTAGTGTTTTGACTCTCGGATCTGATACTTGTAGATTTTTAATGACTAAAATCGGAAAACTGAAATTATGTCAAACACCTAGCAACCTAGAGATAACTGTCTTCATAAACTTCATAAATGCAAAAACCCACATTCAGAAATTTCTATAAGCAGAAATACACATTGCTAAGCAAAAATATGCAGCTGAAAAAACACAGTGGACAACAACCCAATAACACTCAGAAATTTAGGCAAATCTCAAGGAAAACACCAATGTGGGGAAACCCAACGAGAGAGAGAGATCTTATTATTATACTTCAGGAAAGTACAAAACAACAACAAAACCACATTTCTAGCCAAGGAAAATACCTCACAGCACCAAATCTGTCCCATATAAATCTGCCTCGTTTTCCTTGCCAAAATAGTACTGCTGTACGACCACCTATGTACCTTGTTTTTCGTGCCCACAGTTAGTTGTACGGACTGTCCTGTACGGCCCAGAAACAGTGAACAAAAAACTGAAATCCGCCTCGAAATCCATGCCCAAAGCTGCCTCGATTTCCGTGCCAAATCTGTATGGTTGTATGGACTGTACGAACCCGTACAGTATGGCCTCCCACAATAGAAAAACAAATTTCGGCCCAAAACTCATAGAAAACTTTTCTCGGGATTCGTGCCCTCCTTCCTTGGAAAACGTGCCCTCTTTGCTGCTCACTTTCCTCTCTCAAGCATGCTCATAAAATCTCTCTAACTCTCCTCCCAATGTCCTCTCAACACATCTTGCACACTACCCAATGCATTCTTTTATAATCTGAAAATGACATTTTCCCCCCCAAAGTGTCTTTTCACCTTCCCAACCCTAGATCCAAAGGCCAAGATTAGATCTTTCCTTTTTCAAGATCAAGGGTCATGATCCATTCCCTCCAAAATGAATCACTTGAAATAATAAAGTGATTTCACTTTATTACATAAGTGCTTTATGAAAATAAAGTCACTTTAAAAATAGAAGGTACACTTTATTAAAAAAGTCAATTTAATAAAAGAACCACTTATAACAACTTTATAAAAACTATCACAAAGTTAAGTGCCTGGTAGTGTAAACATTAAGGTAACATCCGCATACAAGACAACATGCGGAGTACCTCCCGAGCTAAAAACTAACAATACTCTGGGTGTTTCTTGATGCGTTTTAATTAACTGTTTAACATGCTTGGTGATTTTCGCATCTGTGTGTCATATAAATAGGGTTTGGACATATACATGAAGCATGCAAAGTAATGAACCAATACAATCTCAATAGCATGTATTATATGGAAAAAGAAGGAAATACAATTGAAATGTGGAAAGCAGAGAAATAATCATTAGTTAGATCTCATGGATCGTCACTGGAATACAATGTGACAAATACAAAATACTCGTGAACAGAAGATAGGGATAGATCTGCACAAGCACAAATAGATCGCCAAAATGCAGTTCCAAAAATTCACGACAACTGCTGCAAATACTGGAAAACTCGCCCTGGTGGCTATACTCAACATAATCGCCTGGAAACTGTCCCAAATTGAGCGCCCTGGTCCCTAGGCACCTCTTGATAATTGTCGGACTGAAGATCTGAGCCCTGAAGCTCTCGATATCATCCCTTGGGGGGTTGTGCACCTCCTAGGCTCAGTGAGTACGCCCTAGTGATTCCACGGACGAAATCCAATGATATATGTCTCGAAATGTGTGCCCTGGCCTCCTCTGTAATGGGTCAGAAGGGTTTCCTTTGATCTGATCTGAAAAGCCTCCTGGAACCTCAAATGTCTCTCCTCAAGAGTTGCGCACTGTTTGGCTGGATGATGCGCCTTGGTAGATTCCATATTAGAATCTGATGACTGGTGGCTCAAAAGAAGCACCCTGGCTGATCCTCAACTAGGTCGGGAGGAATCGATGAGATAAGCCCTAGTCTCGTGCAACGACACAAAACCCTCTCTAACCCTTGCGCCCTCACTGGTTGAGTTGCGCAATCACTGCAATAGATCTGAATACTCCTGAATGGCACGGTGAAATACCTGGATGGTATCTCCGATAGGCTAGGGTGTGTCTTCCAACACCAAAACCAATCTGTATGGTGGTTTCCTCTAGAAATCCACAAAACAACAAAGAGGTCGATTTCCTTTTCTGGAAATTGCCTCAACATCAAATCATAACATAATGAGGAATTAGGTCGAATTCCTCCTTTTATACCTTTCCCGATCTAATTCTCCATTGACATCACTTAAGCTAGGTGCTTTTCCTCCTAAGGTGAGTGATTAATTAATTAAGTCTCCCCCTCAACACCTTTTTCTTCTATTTCTCCATTGACTTTAGCTTAAGTGACTTTTCCTGTGCTTTTTGGCTTAATTCATCGTTTAGCCACTTATTCACCCTTATTTCTCCTCTTGTTCCATGTTTGTTCCTAACTATAGTCTACGGGAACAAATAGACTACTAAGTCACTCCCAGCCTACTCTTGGGAACGGTACATCACAGTTTCCCTAGGGTTTTACGTGTTGTATTTTCAGTGTATAAATCTGCATGTAAACTTGAAAGAAATCAGCATGCTAAGCTGCCTTCTAGTGCCTAGAAGGCACTTGAGAATAGGGTAAAAACTATAAATTGAATTGCAAAGAGTGGGGTTAATTTTTTTAATTAAATTTTGGCAGAAAAATGGAAATGAATGGAGAAGAATATGCGCCTTGAGTGAAAGAACAATTCAAAACAAATGCATAAAAACTAATATGCATCTTGAGTGGAAGAGAAATTCAAAACAAGTGCATAAGAATGACCACACAAAACCTTGCCCCACGATTGCTTTCAGGAAACAACCATGAAACTCAAAGAGATGGGTAAAAACATAGTGGAATCTATTTGATATATTAATATCGAGGTCGAAATTATGTATAAATACAATATACTAGGGGCTTCCCTATCAATCTCTGGAAAGCAATAATGGGAGTGTTGTCAAGTCTGGAAGGATGGAAGAAAGATGGAAGAAGTGCTCCTGAAACCTATAAGAAGAGTCTAATCTATAAAATAATGGTCTTCAACTCTCTTTTACAGAAGAGGGAGAAGGGGTTCCCAATGCATGTGCTCTAGAGGTGTGAGACAAGGAAGGGATTGAACTCCAAGTCAATCCCTTACATGGCATACTAACTCTCTCACTCCACTAGTAAACTTAGCCATAAACCGTGCACTCATGCATGCACAATTCGTCCTCCTAGTGCCAAATTAAACTAAGGCATGTGAACTCATGGATGCAAATCCAAGGCATGCAAACACTCCATGCATGCGAATATCCATTTATTGAATTTTCAATATCCATTGAGATAATGCGAGATTGAGTCAAGTGGATAAGTCTTGGAGTTAACTTGAATTTTCTCGAAATAACAACTCACTTGCATGCACATGCCAAACCAATCAACTTGAACCTCCAAGTAGAGCAAAGATATCTTAGAAAAATAATTCGTTGCACCTGGATGATGTCATAAATCAACCATCATGAGTGCTCTGGTGTATCTATATTTAGTTACCACGTGTCTAAATGTGAGGCAATTGCTACTTGTTGATGATCGTCCTAAAATCTAACCACACATCCTCCTTCCAATCTGGAACTCAACGACAAATCCAATACTACACCAGAACCATGACATTGCCCCTCCACCTGAGAAAAATAGACATTGCCAAAAATAACAGTTCTACCTCCTAAAAACTAGGATTCTTAGAATGCCAAGATAACAACTATGGCAACACTTACTATAAATAGCACATTTGAAAATAGCTACTTTCCTTGCAATAGGGAAACAAGCAAGGGTTTTGAAAATCGTATGAGTTTCTGAAACAACACTCAAAATATTAGGAAATGGGAAAATGACACACATATATATATATTTTTTTAAATAAATAATAACTCTAAAAAACTAATCAATTAACATTCATGACTTTAGTTACATTACAATATATCACTTATAATGTGGTAATTGTAATATCATAATTATATAACAATTTTGAATGATATTTGTAATGTATTAATTATATAGCAAATTTCAATGATACTAGTAATGTATTATCTATATCAATAATGCATTGTTGAGAGTGTTTATGTCATTTTAATCATAAGCTATGCACTTTTGCCCACTAATAAAAGCGAACTCTTTTTTCTTTAATTCAAGTGTACTTTTCGGATTCCCTAGTTATATTCCCGGTGATTCTCTTTTCCTTGTATATGGACAAAAAATTGTGATGTTTTTGTTGTGGAATCAGAAAGTCGAGACCAAGGGTCTTGATAGTCAGCATGTTGTTGAATAACTGATAATGAGTTGTCACCTTTCCTACTTTCTCATCTATGTAATATGGATTTGAATTTAATGTAATGATCTCAATGGCTATGCTTTTGTAACCTGTTCTTGGGAAATGCATCTACTGACAAGGGAATTGTATGGAGTATGTATCACTTTTTGTCAATTAACACAATCTCCTTGGGAGAAGCTGGTACTAGTAAAAAGTAGCCTTCTGTTTTGTTAGTTTTGAAAGGAGATAAATTTTTATATTGAGGTGCTTTAATTATTTTCCCTTCACATTGAAGACTTTCAAGGTCGTTAGCAGCCAATTAGTATCTTAGTTCACATGGCATTTCGAGTTTGAGGAATTGTATTATTATAGGTTGTTTGGTATTTGTGGTAGTTGTATCCTTTTCTAAGATGACTGGTAACAGAAACCAATGAAGGTTGACATCTACACTTGCAGGCATTTGTGACACACAGGCTACTGCTGGGAAAATCAGGTATGTGTATCAAATTGATAAAGCATAATCATTCATAACTCATAGGTCACAGGAGTTATTGTCTCATGCTTAATGCATGGTAGAATGTTATTTATTCTCAAGTGCAAGGCAATGAACTGTCTTGGAGTTTTTGGATTCAGAAGAAATAATGGATAGTGGAAGCAAAAAAGTCCCTGTTTATACATCAGAATGGGAAACACCATCTTTGAGATATCTGGACAGATTCACTGTGCAAGATGTAAGAGGCCAGTAGATCAGTAACATTTGCCAAATTCTTTTTTGTTTTTCTTATGCTATGCTCATGTGTTTGCAAAGGTTTTAAGTATAATTTCTGAGCATCATTTTCGTGCTTACCAGGGTGTCATATCACTTGCTACATGATGTAGTTTCCACTGTAAAGGAGTCCATGACTCTGGATTTCAGGTTTGATTTCTTGAATGTTTTCATTGCACATAACCTTGGTATTGTTTACCCTCATTCTCTAGCAAAACTTCCCATCATTTATATCGCCTTTATGAAAATACATCAAACTTGAAAACGCTCAAGTTTGGTGTTCTCAACTTTCAAGACCAATTAGCTTTACATGTTAAGTAGTTATCTCTATAATATGATATCCTTCAATATTCTACTGTCCATGCTTAGATTTCTTTAAGTATTTGTCAACCAATAAAGCAGTCCTTGGAGTTATTATACACATTTACTGCATGTTACAGGGTTTGAGAATTTCATGGAGTAAGGTTTGTAGATTTTTCTTAAGAACAGTTACCTTCAAAGTGTGCACAAGATGATATGATTTTCCATTGTGGTATCTATCACTTTTGTTGAAATTTGAAAAGCAAAAATGTATACTGCATGATCATTCTTTGTCAGGCCAAAATCTAAATCAGTTGTAAAGGCCCTCTTCGGGGACAAGGGCATATATCTAATATTCTTCTTCTGAAGAGTGCACGGTTTCATCCTTTATGAGGGGCTGCAATATAGTATTTTTCTTTTAAAAGACCTAGGCCCGGTGGATGCCCGTATGTTTTCTATGCTTCATACTCTTAATTTTAGAATTCAGTTGAAAGCAACATACAAGATGACTTAGATTTTGTACATGTAGACTTATGATATATGCATTCCATCTACATTGTTTCAGAGGCTTCCATAAAAATTGCCTTCATAAAGCAGTCTTAGTAATAGATTGATTCTTCATTATCATTGATCTCGCTGATTTGTCTAATTGTTTGCTTACCAGAATATAGCTCAGTTCGCAAATTGGTTGCGGTGCCACGCATTGACAACTCTCATAATTGTTTTGTTGCATTGGACGTTTAGAAGACTCTTTATCCAAAGATCACATCGCACCAAAGAGTTAAGCTTATTTTAGAAGATCATGAATTTCCAATTGGTAATGTTAGTTTCAACGATGTAGTATAATAGTATAATAAGATTGGATCTTTTGTTTATTGCTTAAGTGCAAGGGCCTCTTCTTACAGTTTCTAAGTCAAGAGTTTGATCTTGTAAATATTGCAACTTTTAGTGGATTTACTCTTTCTAATTATATTTCACATGGTTTTGTTGACTTAGACCATTTTGATAATTATTTTCTGAAAGCAATGTTATCAGAACAGAAACTGGACCGAATCAGTTGACCTCAAAAATGTGAAACCCCACTGGATTGGAAAAAAAAAAGGGTTGCATAAAATATTTAAATTAAATATATATATATATATATTCATCTGCATCTATATGAATCAAAATCATTTATACACAAATATGCAAAAGTTTTTCATGTATATAGAAAGGGTACATATAACCAAAATAACACCAAATTACAATGCCAACCAAAAACAGCCCCAAAACAGCCCAAGATGTTTAAAAAAATCTCTTAAAACAGATTTAAATTTGCAGAAGAAAATCATCCCAAAAGATCTCCAACTCAACCCTTCAACCAACTCTCCAAATCTTCCCAAGAACTCCTTCATCTGCATCTATATGAATCAAAATCATTTATACACAAATATGCAAAGTTTTTCATTTATATAGAAAGTAAGAGTGCATGTAACCAAAATAACACCAAGTACAATATAACCAAAAACAGCCCCAAAACAGCCCAAGATATTTAGAAAAATATCTCTTAAAACAGATTTAAATTTGCAGAAGAAAATCATCCCAAAAGATTTCCAACTCAACCCTCAACCAACTCCCCAAATCTGCCCAAGAACTCCTTCAAAACAGGGCTCCAAATAGCTCTCCAAAACCACCAAAGAAACTCAACTCAAAAATTCCGGAGTTCAAATGAGTAGTGTGTTCAAATGAGTAGTGTGAGTGAAATAGAGGGGGGCTCTTTAAATAGACTTGAGTAGGCCTTAAGGTTAGTTGGTAGGCCCCCTCCATCTAACAATTCATAATTAAAAAAAATAATTGGATTCCGTGGGTCCTAGACACCGTACGGAACCAATCGGTTCGGTGAAAACGGCTAATTTGATACTGAACCGGCCAAAAACGGTGCGGTGCCATTGGTTCGCCCGTTTTTGCCCCAAAACCGGTTTGACCAGATGGTTTTGATTGGGCCGGAACGGTTTTAATAACAGTCTGGAAGTAACTAGTTTTGTTGAATTGAACATTTTGATAATTATTTAATCTGAAAGTAACTAGTTAGGGGAATTTATGTATATTGTTGTAAACATCTCCATACATTATCGATGCTCCATGGGTGGTAGAGATGGCTAAAACTGGATGCCATTGCCCTTGGAACAAATGTATCTCAAAACATATGGTCGTACTGAAGTCTGATACATGAGTCATATATTTAGGTAAGCATTTTTTCTGATATGTTGGGATGACTAAACCCCAACAAAATTTAAAAATTATGACATAAGAATTCCCAAAAAGAAAAGAAAGACAAATTCTATACTACTCACTAGGTGGTAGGGATGGGTAAATGTAGATGCCATTGCCTTTGGTACGTCTCAAAACATATGGTCATACTGAAGTCTGATACATGTCATATTTTAGGTGAGCATTTTTCCGGACGTGTTGGGAGGACTGAATTCAACAATATTTAAAAATTATGGTATAAAGGCTTAAAAGATAAGATAAATTCTCTACTATTTATATTAAAACTGCAAATTCTCTACTGTTTATATTAAAACTGAAGAGTGACTACAGAAATTGGGCGAGCCCAAAATTCCATTCAATTTCCCTTTTAATACATATTTTAAGCTAGATATACATTTTATACACATTCTACATATTTTAAGCTAGATATACATTTTATACATATTCTTGGGCAAACCCAAAATTCCATTCAATTTTCCTTTTAATACATATTTTAGGCTTGATTTACATTTTATACATATTTTGAATCTTGTTTTTATATTATGTAAACTTTGATTGTATATTCAATATTGATTCATTCTTCAGTGAATAATGTTATTTATTATACATCACTAATAATTTACTCCACACATAGACGAGCAGAGCATATCTATTCACTCATAAAGATGCACATATGGACATATTTATTCGCACACAAATACTAGGACAAACATGACATAATTGATAGGATAAAATACTTATTGGCTGAGTAAGTATGTTTCTCAAAACAAGAGATAGACACCTATTTTAATTTTGAACTTCTAACTTAAGCTTATAACTTCTAAAGCAACTTAATGTATAATGAATTATTTCAATGGGTTTATGAAACACTTTGATATGCATGTTTGATAGAAGGGGATCGAAATTAATTATTTTAATGGGTTTATGAAACACATTGATATGTATGTATGATATGAGGGGATGAAAAAGTATCAAGAAGCTTGTTATTACAATATCTAACATGTTTGTGCAAAGCCTTTCACAAGGGCTTAGAAAAATGTAATATGGAAGTGTTACCACCGTCACC
>SNQJ01S0077177.1:21186-36239 GCA_010110895.2 Picea sitchensis | reverse complement strand
AATCACTAACCATTTGGCCCATTCAAACAATTAACCATCATTCATTTTCAAATGTTCTACATGATTTTTTGTAAGGGAAATCCATCAGGCCTTGTTTGAAATTGACCATTGTCCACATTTTGAATGTTGAGAAATGTAGCTCAAGCATGAACTTCTTTCATAGGGTTAAATGGGAATATGATAAAGTGAAATATCTTATGTTTTTCAATTGAGTTTAATAAAGTGCATTGAATGCATTAATGACTTAGACTAGATTTAATCTCAACCATACATGTCAAAATCATATTAGGGTTTTGGTAGATTAAGGTTTCAAAAAATAATAAATAAGACAAGATAGTGAGGTATTGTTCACAATTGAAAAGTGGAGAAGGTTGAGCGACTAGAGGAGAGAAAGAAATGCACATCAAGAAGAGGATCAACTTGCATGTTTTCAGTAGGTTGAAAAGGAAACCATATAGGATATCCATACAATCGTACGAATTCGTATATAATATCCACATAGACATATGAATTTGTAAAATGGTCGTACAACAAGCTATATAGGATGTACAACTGTTGTCTTTCTTTTATGTGTAGGTCATACTTTTTCTGCAAGCTGTGCAACTCAGTTTTAAGTGATTTTGATAACTGTGTAGCTATTGTTTTAGAATCTCGTGGAGGCTTCCTTGTAAGCTTTGATTGAGGAATGAAAAATTGATTTTGAAGGAGAAATTACCTATGTATGTGTGAAACTGTTATATGCTTCCACTATTTACATTTTCAACTATTGCGTGATTGATGCTATGATCTGAAATTAATCTTGGCATTAAATTAAATTTAGTAATTTATCTATTTAGTTGAGATCATAAGGATAATTGTCACCTATGGTTGGAAATTTTTACATGGTATTAGAGCTAGGTTCTCTAATGGATATTTTCAAGGGTTTGAAGTGGTAAATCAACTACAAAAAAGGACTAGTGGTTCGAAGGTTTCAATATTTTTAAGGACTACTTTTTAGATTTGGAATTTTTTGCAACATATCTCATAGATGGCATGAGCTAGCCTCAATTTCAATGATAGGATGGATGGTGCATCAAATTTGTTATCTTTGAAACCATGGTTACACTCTTGTTAGAAGAGAATGATCTTTGGGACATCATCAAAGATGTTGTAGCAGAACCCACATATCCATAGCAGTTGGTATCTCATAGGAAGAATAAATTTAAGGCCAAGTAGATGATCATGGATGCCATAAAGGATCATTTGATCCCTTATATATTCGAGATGGAAATTGCAAAGGAGATATTTGATGCCCTTGTTGGTCTCTACTAGAGTGAGAACATAAACAATAAGATGATATTGTAGAACAAACTTAAATCTATAGAGATGACCAGATCAGATTCAATTACTAGTTACCTTAAGAAGGTCAAGTAGATTTGTGATCAACTTGCAACAGTTGGGGAGAAGATTGTAGATGCAGAGCTAGTAAACATGGCATTAAATGGATTCCCATCATTATGGGAACCATTTTTCAAAGGTATTTGTACTCATGATAACCTTCATAACTTTGAAATTTTGTGGGATGATTGTATCTAGGAGGATAATTAGATGGATTCAAACACCAACAAGAAGGGTGGTGATGAGAATCTATCCCTATTTGGTCAGACAAATAAAGACAGATGTAAAGGACCCAACAAGGGTAAGGGAAAGAGTGAGGAGTCATCCTTGATCTTTCATATGATCTCCATACCTTCGATCTCTTAGTGATAAAATTTAAATCCCCCCCATTGATAATGTTCTCTTGAGACATAAAACCCTAATTGAAAATTCCTTCTCAAAAGGGTGGTTTATTTTCATATGGGTTTGTTGACAGGTGGGAAAAATCCCTCTTGCAACAAGGGACAAGTACCCGATCACAAACCCCAATTAGACTCATTTTTGTTTGGGATGGTAGTTTCCAACCGATTATGTGGGCTCGGTTTGCCACCCAAATAGTTTTCTCTTTAAAAAAGAGACGTTATTTCTTTTTTCTTGAATCTTTCGTAACTTATGTTTATAAAAGAAAATAACACTAACACACTATTTCTATCTCAAAAATGAGAGCAAAGCTAATATGTGTAGATAAAGATGATAGATTCTCAAAGTATTAGAAGGAATTATTTACTTCAAGAATACTTTGTATACACCAATGATTGTTTCTAATAATATAATAAAATCATTAGTATCTACACCTTAATGATAACCAAAGAAATAATCTAGAATATTAGAACCCATTAAACTGTAAGATAAAAGTCTATTGAAATGTGTTACCAAAATCTATCATTTCATTAACAACCTACAAGAAATTGAATAGCTGAAATGTAAACCTTTGTTGTCTAACATATATCAAGCATAAGAAGAAAGATGAATTACAAGCTTTAAAGAAAGAATTCTCCCAGCCTTATCATTGTTTCAAAACATGCAATCATTTCCATAAAATCATAAGAATAATCATTCATGAAAACAAGTGGTCTTAAACTTGATATTTTAGTTGATAATCATATTGTAATTATCATAAAATTAATGATGAATGAAAGAAAGAAGACTCATCAACATTTAACAAATGGTCTCCAAACATGACAAGTAGAGGTTGGTGATATAATGCCAGTATGACTTGCAGTGACTGGACTGATGGCGGTTGGTTGTGGCATTTGAGACCAAGGTTATGGGGTTTTGAGAAATTACATACCATGAAGGATTCTGGTCTACACCCTGTCCTTGCTCGACAGGGTAGTATCCTCCTCCAAATTGAGTCATAGAGGTTTGTAAAGGCATCATCACCGATGAAGATGTTTGCAAAGAGAAAAAAACATGACAAGGGTTATTCAGGTAATGATATATGTTTCCCCCAAACGAAGGTATTCCGTGAAGGGGGTATCCTATACTATTGAACTGAATCCCTTAATATGAAATACTAGAAGATAGATGGAGGTCCGTCATGGGAAAAGTGTTCGTAGGAATCGATATAGAGGATGAAGGATATATGAACAAGGTGTAATAAGTAGAATAACCACCCATTTGAGCACTTGCTCCTGTAAAAGTGAAGCTAGGATTGGATCTATAAGAAGGGAGATTCCAAGCTCCCACTGTGACAGTTGGTTGAGGGATATGACTCCCATTAAACAAAGATGTAGAAAAAGGAGTCACCATGCCCTAGGATCCAAAACTAGGATTCATATAAGAAGGTGAGGGAGAGGATGTAAAGGGTGAAGGAATTTTTGCCATATCAAGAGAAAGATGATTAGAGACCCAAGGTATTGATTGAGTATCATGATTTTTCATACCATTATGAAACACAGACGAAATCGTCCCCATGAAATGAGCGAATGTCATGGGGGAGGTAGTGCTAAATGAGGGAGTCAAAGGGACTCCACTATCCATAATAACGAAAACTCGTGGCGCAATACAAAATCCTAAGGTCAATTAATGATCAAAGAGAACACCAAAATAATAAAAAGTCCAATATGCACACAAACATGATAAAGTGGTTGAAAGGGGCCTCCCTCCCTAAACTAGGTATGTCTCGCCCAAGAGGGGCCTCAGACTCCCTGCAAAAGATCAGAGGTATCAAAATCAGTTATAAGGGCCCTTGTGGGCTTAACAACTAGTTGGTCAAATCCCCCTGGAGAGGTAATCCTCCATAAAGGTTGTGTGTTGTCCGACCTTTATCTAACCTAGGGTACCAACAAAATAACCCCTGCAAGTAACCTATGTGGTACCTATGTCAAGCAACTAAGCAATCATGATATAACTGATTCACAAACGAATAGTCGTAAGTCAGGTCCACCGTATGGGCACGGTAGAAAAGCTCGAAACCTTGAAATCACTGCCTCTCATAGAGGTAAAGGTACTAGCAAGATCCCCATATATGAATATATCCTCAGAAATATATCTGACACTAAGAAGGTATTGGGGGGATATCCCCTCAACCAATTTCACGTGACCTTGTGCTTAACTCCGGTGTAAGCGGAGCCTCATGATGTCACCAATTATACAATGGATTTCACCACTCCCTTAGTCAGACACATATGTTCATTTAAGACCTTGGAGAATTTTGCTCACAAAATCATATTCCAAGGCTCTAAATCCTAAGCTAGTTTGTGCACCCTAGAAAATAAAATCGTTTCTAATCAATTTTAAATTATCAACGTTGCTTTTAGTGGCCTTGCTTACTCACAAAGGTGCAGTAGTGAAACTGATGATGTTATGACTCAACAAGTAAAATAAATGAATATGAATAAAATGCAAAGTCCTAACTTCAATTCCAAATATGATAAGCTTTCAAAATGCAATTTTCAATTTAATTTTGCAATTCAAAATAAAATGCAATCTTTCCATACATGTACTAAGATCAGCAATAAGAACCCAAAAGATCAAATGCCAACAATGCAAAATGATTAAATTTTTTGTATTTTCAATATAAAAGAATGAAAATACAAGCACTGAACAAATTGATATAAAGATTCTATTGAATGCAATCAGAGACAACCCAAGTAGGATATCAAGAATCAAACACCCAGCCCAAGACGCAAGGACAATCAATGAAAAGGATGATGAGAAATGCACTGCCCGAAAAATTCAACCAAATAAAGGTTTCCTATCACTCTACAGACACTTTACAATCATAACAGAGACCTAAGAAGACTAAGCAACCATCAAAACTTACCTATCAAACATCAAACTCAACAACCAAGCACACAAGAAATATGTACTCCATTGTTTAGGAGAAAACCATGTATATACGCCTCTTGCAGAAGGACAATACACATATGTATGCGATTGTCAGGTAAAAAATCATGTATATTTATTAAAACACTGCCAGGTTAAGGATAAGGATAAGAAACTCAGACTCAAAATGAAGAGAGGTTGTCAGGAAATCAGACGACAAGAAACTCAATATAAACGAGAGCAATCAAAGGAGAGAAACACTCCAAACCCCGAAAATAATATTCTATCCCTAGTATGGTCGCCAATTTTGTTACGAGGAAAATCTCTCTATAGCATGGGGTAAACCACAACATATGGAAACGACTACAAAAATCAACTCTAATATCAAGTATTCTATATAAACAAATATGCTAACAAGACAAGATAAAGAGCCTACCTCGTCCACACGTTTGATGAAGTTCACCATTGAGCACTTGACTCAAAGAAATACACTTACAACTTGTCCTCAACAACCAAGAAACACAAGCATATGGTGATAATATGTAAATTTAGCACATTCAATAGCATAATCCATCAATATTCATAACAAATATGCCTATGGAATAGTAATTCCAATATTTGCAAGACATTAATTGGAGGAGAAAATAGTATTTCTATTAAAATATAATCAACAAAAGTGAATGAATTACAAACTTTCGTTTCGGCACGGTTTAGAACCGAGAAACTAAGTCCCTTCTAGCTGGGCCTCCACCACTTCAATCCTCCACCAAAGGCAAGCTCATATAAGAGAGACAATGAGGTTCTCAATCAAGTAGGGAAGAGCTTGGGGGCTAAACAATGTGTTCAAACTTAAAAGGATAAAGGGATGCAGGCTCAATATGAAGTGAATAATTTCTCCAGAGTAGCTTTGCTCTCAAAGTTGAATTCTTCTTCTCTTCCAAAACTTGGATATGGCCCATTTATAGCCTTCAAATGGAATTGAAGGGACGAGTTGGAACAGTATATGGAAGGTCAAGGATCATGGATAACGTGACGTGACATGGAAACCCAACACCATTTTTAGTTTTGGGAACAAAACCTGATGTACATGGGTTGTAATGGTGCAACCTGCATATACACATGTTGTATAATAGTTAGGGCGCGTATATGTGGAAAAATATTATTTTTAGCTTTGGGAACTGCAAAAAGGGACTTCAAGTCTGCATACAAAAATGGAAAAAGGCCTTCTGAGCAAATCTACATAGGGTGAGGAAAATATTGCTATAACACCTGCTACATAAAAATGCATAATGTGGCTCATGTATTGTTACTGAAAAAGTATATGCATAACCCTAACCATCTAATTGACTAGACAACCATCCCATTTACTAGACTTTGATTTAGATAGAATTGGAAGGAGACTTTTAGGTGTATCTAGTGTGTATATTGGACAGGAAGGTCATGGTGATCAAGAATAGAGTCATAGGGAAAGTAAAGGTCCAATGGACCTACCATATCCATGAAGAAGTGACATGGGATTTGGAGGATGCAATGGGGTAGACATATCCGCATTTGTTTTGACACTTTGATGTAAAATTTATTGTACATAATGATGATGTGCACATAGGACAATGCAACATCTGGGGGGAGGGGAATGCAACACCCCCAATTTTGATCCCCATAATAGTAATGTATATGTATACATGATGAATGATGTAACATGCCATATGATACATGGAATAATAATAAAAATACATCACATGATGCAAAAGGAGAAGGGAAAAGGAACGAGGGGCTATGATTCCACAAGAGGGGAATGAAAGAGGGCTTATGGGTTGAGGGGAAGAAGAATATTATTTTATTTCTATCCTATGTTATTTTACCTTGCCTTTATTAAGCCTTTGATTTATGTTTATCCTAAGTTCTTAATCTTAGTATTAGTTGCCAATAGAGAGATATGTGGGCTTCTTATGAAGGAATGTCGTCTCTCCCATGCATGCAAATATAATTTGTGATTTCTGGGTATGCAAGGGAAATTAATGCCCATTCTCCTTGGAATATTTGATGTCATATCTTAATTTGTCGTACATATGTTGTGATAGAATTATGGAAATGACTATCATGAAACTATGTGGAAATATGATTGTGTAAGGAAATTGTTGTCATTGAGGAAAAATAATTACAATTGATAATATTTGGAGTCCCCAATAGTGATATTTCCTGGTCGATCTATGCTATAGCATTAGAAATAAGTGGGATAGCCCTCGGGACTACATGGTAGAGAAGGAGATCCCATTCTTTGGATTGTGTAGGCTGGGAGGGAAAGAGGGTTGGTGGATTGGGATAGTTGTAAGAGTTTACAGACTATAAATTATAGGAATTGGGTTATGTGAAGAAATATACATCCAACCATAAGTGATTTCACCCTTGTGGATTCATGGCCTCAACTTGGGGGTGGCCTCTATTGAAAAGATCTTAAGTGTAATAGAGAGCCTATGATTCGATGGAACTTCCTTCATCTGCAACTAATTGGTGGTTAATTTCTAGAAATATAAGTGTTAGTGATATATTTATGATTCTATTGAATTGGTTTCCATCTTGTTTAGTTTTGTTTTAATGTTTAAGCTTGCATTTGTGGCTATGGTATCATTGTCCACTGAATGATTTATCTGTGTTTTCATAAGTCTTCATCGTCATGCTCACATGCATTAATTAATAGCAAGACAGTGAGAAGATGAGTATCAAAGCTACACAAACTATATTTTCGTCCTATTTAGATGGTTGGGTATGTTACTGTTGAAATGTTGTCCAATACTGAGAGGGTGGGGGAGGTGAATCAATATTGGTTATTTTTTAATGTTTTTACTAATAATTTAATTATTAATCACAACAATTTATCAACAAGAATGTACTGAAAACATAAATTAAATATAATAAAAGGTACAAGTTACAATGTGTAGGAGATACCAATCTCTCTTCTTTTGAGCACCAACTCAAGGAGACACCAATCCCCTATTTAGAGCACCAACTTTAGGAATCACCAACTCCCTGTTTTCAAGCACTAACTTGAGGAAGCACCAACTCCCTTGTTTTCAAGCACCAACTTGAGGAAGCACCAACTCCCTTGTTTTCAAGCTTCAACCAGTAGAGGAATACAATCCTCCCTTGCTCCTCCCTTCCACCCTCACTTCATGTGAATGTTTCATGTTCTTCCTTGGGCTATGTCTGTGTTTGATCTTATGAATTAGACCACAAATACATTTTCTTTCCACCACAATTTCTAGTGTATATAGTATTTTAATAGGTACAAGATTGAACCAATGTGTCTTTTGACAATGAACCATTACACCTCTTCATTTAATTTTAACAATAATGTTGACATTTAATAGTTGATTTTAACTTAAAAGACTTCAAATCCTTTATAAGTTATTTATCCCTTCATCTGCAAACAATCTTGTAGCAACAATGGAATGGTTGCGTGCCAATCTTGTCAAATTACTCCACAGGCCCTTTAAATTGTTACATAAATCGAATTCTGCAAAGGCACATTCTTCAACCCATTTTTCCAAATGACCACGGGCTCAAAACCATGGGATTATCCACTTAAGTGCTGCTCCTAGAGCCTCTCTTTATCCCTTATTCTTCTACACAGGACCTCATTCAAAAATGTCTGCGGGATTATTTAATTCTAGGCCCTTGGCACTCCTTATCAACTCCTTTACCTTATCACGTGACCAATGCTAGAACCAAATCTTCCAGACTTCGGCAATTGAGCTATTCACCCTTTACAATCCTTGCATTATTTTGGAGTAATACCTCTCGAAGTGGTTATCTCTCACTTTTAACTAACAAATGTCAGTGCATTGGGACGCGCCTCATATGTTGATAACAATGATTGATCGAAAGATCTAAATCTTTCAACTTACGTTGCACTTTTATCCTATCCTTCCACTGGTTGATCCAACAGCTAGCATAGTTCCCGAAATCTCTAGATCAACGGTCTAGATTTATTTCTCTATTTTGGCTTCCCTTTGATATGCACTTAACACATCTGCAACCTGTGGTGTGATATTTCTCCTCCGCCATAGATCTATCGTCCCAATGTACGATCCACAATCCTTTCAGGATTTCATGATGTTTGAAGTTTACAATCTTCCAACTCCCTGAAGGTTAACCTACTGAAACGGTCATAAAGTGATGCTAACTTCTTACTGTTAGTTGATAGCTCCCACTTACGCTATCCTTCCATCGACTTAATCCAATGACTGATATTTCAACTGATCTACCTATCAAATCGGACAATTGCGAGATTTTTTTATTTCGGGATTTTGATATCCTTGCGGTTCTTAACCTTTCAAATTCCCGAAGGATTACCTATGGAAATGGTCATAAAGCGATGATGACCGCTTACTGTCGGTTGACGCTTCCAATTTCCTTATCTTCCACTCGCTTGATCAAATAGTTATGATCATTTTAACAATTGATATTGACGGCTTGCATGATTTCAACGATTTCGGCTTCGATATTTCTAGGATGAATTAAACTTCTTTATTCCCGGAGGGTCAGTGCTAAATGACTACCACGGAACTCACTAACTCAATCAAATGGATGAGGATGATCGAGTCAATCTGAAGGTTGATATTTAATCTCTCTCGATCACTTCCTTGATCCAACGACTGTGATTGCTCCCAATATGAATCTAACAGTTGTAATGCTTCTGATTCTTTATACTGGATTCCTCTGCACCTCGTGCTCTGTCTTCTGCGCAATCCTCACGCTACATTTCCTGAGCTTCAGGATTTGCAATAATTTGAAATCAATGCCCCATATTTGACATCAATTCCAACACCATAACACCAATTCCAACATTCCCCCCCTTTGGCATTGATGGAAACAGAGTAAAACTCCTTACTTTTAATTGAGTTTTATTGCTTATTCTCCCCCTTTGACAACAATGACAAAAGGGATATTTCTCTACTCTCCTTGAATTTATTCTCCTACTGTCCATGTGCTCCTTCTTTGGTGAACCTTGTGTAATTCAATTGGATATGGAGATTACCCTAAATTTGTTTCTAAGGTATTCAAAGGTACTCTTGGGCAAGGGGTTTGTGAATATATTTGCAATTTGTTATTTAGTGTCCACATATTCTACTTTAACAATTTTATGATAAAAATTTTCCCTTAAGAAATGAAATTTGATTGGGATATGTTTGGTTTTTGAGTGCATGACATGATTTTTAGAAAGGTTTATGGCATTGCTATTGTCATAGTTAAGAAAAATTGGATGATCATATTTTACTTGTAATTATTCTAGAGTTTGTTTCATCCAAATTACTTGAGTGCAACAGGAGGCAACAACAATATATTCAACTTCTATTGTAGATAGTGATATGGAGGGTTTCTTTTTACTTATCCATGACACAAGACATTTTCCTAGAAAAAATGCACCTCCACCAGTTCTCTTTCTATCATCAATAATTCCTACCCAATTTGCATCAGTATATGCAGTTAATGTGAAGTTTGTTGTTTTTTAATACCATAAACCAAAATCCAAGGTTCCTTTGAGATATCCCAAAATCCTTTTAATTTCTTTCATATGTGTCTCTTTAGGTGCATACTGAAATCTGGCCACTAATCCTACAACTTGTATGATGTCTGGTCTTATTGTTGTTGCATATAATAGGCTACCAATCATTGATCTATACATGGTTTGGTCTACATTTTTTGATTCTTTGTCTTTTGTTAGTTTTCATCCTGTAATCATAGGAGTGTTCATGGGTTTGCAATCTTCCATTTGAAATTTCTTTAACGTTTCTTTAATGTATTTGGTCTGGGATATGAATACATTTTTCTGTTTGTGAGACTTGTAGTCCTAGGAAGAATGTCAGTTCACCAGGAATCGACATCTTGAATTATTTTGCATTTATGTAGAAAATTTCTTGCTTAGAGGATTTAGATTACTTCCAAAGATGATATTATCCACATATACTACAACAATGATCATATTCTGATTTTCAATCTTAATATAAAGATTGTTGTCAGTGGCTCATCTTTTGTATCCTGTTGCTATAGATGATTATCAAGTCTTGAAAACCATACCCTGGGAGCTTGTTTGAGACCATACAATGCTTTCTTTAATTTGCAGACATAGTTTTTATTTTCTAATAACATAAAACCTTCAAGTTGTTCTATATAAACTTATTCCTCTAGATTTCCATTTAAGAATGTTGATTTGACATCCATTTGATATATTTTGAAGTTTTTAAAGCATGCAAATGCCAAAAACATTTTGATAGCTTCTAATATGGACACATGGGAAAATGTTTCTTCAGATTCACTCCCTTCTACTTGTGCATATCCTTTGCACAATAATATTTATTTATTCCTTATAATTTGACCATATTCATTAACTTTATTCTTAAAAATCTATTTGGTCCTTACCACTTTTTTGTCTTTTGGTCTTGGGACAAGTTCCTAGGTCTGTTTCTTTTCTATTTGATCAAGCTCTTTATTCATGGATTTAATCCAATCTTCATCTTTGCTAGCTTCTACAAATGTTTTGGGTTCTATTAGGGAGAGCATTGCTTATTCAGATTCATAGGTTAGCCTTCTTCTTGTTTCAACTTCAACACTTTTGTTTCCAATGATTTTACTTTTAGGATGATCTCTTTGTACTCTTCTTGATGGTGCTCTTGATTCTTTTCTTGTTGATGCTTCCTCTTGGTTTTCTTTTTCACTTTGAAATTCTTCTTCTTGTATTTCTTCAGTTTCTTCTTCATCATCGTCATCTCTTATTCTTTCATCATCTTGTGAATTGTCCTGAGATTTGATTCTTCTTGATGTTAGATCATTCACCTTTACATTTCCACTTTCCACAATTTTGTGCAATCTCATATTGTAGAATATGTAGGCCTTTTTATTGGATGAGTAACCAAGAAATATGCCTTCATATGATCTGGAATCAAATTTTCCTAGATCATCATCATCTCTTTTTATACAACATTTGCTCCTAAAGACTCTGAAGTGTTTGATTGATGTTGGTCTGAAAAAACATAACGGATATAGTGTCTTGACATGGTTAACTCTAAGTTGAGCTCTGTTAATTGTATATATTATTGTATACTACTTATCTGCAATAGATATCTGGAAGTTTGGCTTCATTTAAAAAAGTTATGGTTGCTTCTTGGAATGTTCTATTTTTCCTTTCAACAACTCCATTTTGTTGAGGAGTTCTTGGAGATGAAAATTTTACTTTAATTCCACGAGTTTCACAAAACTTATTGAATTCATCTGAGGTAAATTCCCCTCCATTGTCTGTTTTTAAACACTTGATTTTGAGATCAGTCTCATTTTCAACATGTGCTTTGAAATCCTTGAATTTGTTGAAGGCTTATGATTTGTCTTTGAGAAAGGATACCCAAGTCATCCTTGTGTAGTCATCTATGAATAAAATGAAATAATTCTCACCTTGCATGCTTTTATTTATTGTTGGTCCACAGAGGTAAGTGTGAACAAGTTCCAATGATTTTGATGTAGAGTATTCTTTTGTCTTGATTCTTATTCTTGTGTTCTTTCCAAGTTGAGAGAACCTACAAACAGAGTTTGAAGGTTTAATAATCTTTGACATATTTTTCACAACTTTTTATTTATTAACTTTTATCAAATTGTCAAAACTTATATGTCCCATTCTTCTGTTCTAGAGCCAACTTTCGTTTATTTGGATCCTGCAAAATTTTTATTCATCTTCTATGTTTAAGATCTAAACATTGCTTGGTTTTCTTGGTGCAACAACCACTAATTTTCCTGAATCTTCTTTTCTAATTTCAAATTTTTGAGAGTCAAATATAATTATGTGCCCTTGATCACATGTTTGGCTCACACTGAGGAGATTACACTTTAAATTTTCAACTAATAGCACATTTTTTTCTTTAGCTTTATTATTTCCTAGACTGACTGTGTCCTTTCCAAGTATCTTGGCAGAGACATTATCTCCAAATGTAACACTTCATTTTTCTTTCTTTTTCAGACTGAGGATTTTGTCTTGATCTCTAGTCATATCTTTTGAACATCCACTGTCAACATACCATTGACTCATTTTATCTTTAACATATAAGGATATCTTGCACTCTATTTATTTTTCTTCTATTTGTTTTTCTTTCCACACCTTCTTATGCTTTTATTCTTGAATTTTGGAAGTTTTTATGGGAAGCTTTAGTAGTCTAAATTCACTAGATTCGTGACCATAATTGTTGTATTTGCGGCATTCAACATTCTAATTTTGCAGTGGAGAGAATGAATTATAGTTTCTATTCTCTTGACTATTATTATTCGTGTTGTTCATATAACCATATCTTTGAACATTCTTATGTTTGTTCTTTCCATAAGCTCTATAATCTACCACTTTATGACCAAAACTATTGCAAGAGAAGCAGTATCCAAGAAAGAGATGTTTATACCTTTTGGGGAAAGTTCTTGTAATTGTATTCCATCTGAATTCATTTTCTTTTGCATATTTATGTTGATTAGAAGCATTCTTTATCTTGTTTTTTGTCTAATTGAAGGAGTTTTGATGAACAATTGCATAACTTTTTCGATTTTTGTCAGATTCCTAAGATATAGAGTTAAATCCTTTGTTAGACTTATTTTGATCATATCCCAATTCTATCTTATTATTTGATGTTCTTTGACTATTAATAATATCATCCAAGATCTTTGAACTATTTTCAAATTTTGACTGTTTCTTTTCTTTCTCAAGTTCCCCTTTTAGAAGGATAATTTCAGTTGCTAGCTTTTCACATTTTTTGTTTCTTTTCATTGAGTTGATTTAAAACAAATTCTTCTATTCTTTTAGCTTCTTGGATTTGAGTCTTTAAATCAATAATGATTTGTTATGTTTTCTTGAGGGTTTTTGAAACTTTCTTTTCTCTTGATTTTTGTACTTCTTCATATTCTAGTCGTTGTTCTCTTAATGATTTATTTTTCTTTTTATATTTTCTCAGTTCTTCAAGAGAACTAATAAGTTCTTCTTCAAGGTCTACTTCTCCTTCAATTTCATAGTTTCCTTCTTCTTCATTTGGAGGTTCTATGCCCATAAATAGAATCTTTGTCTCCTCATCTTCACTCATGTCAGATGAACTACTGTCTTCTTTGGAGTAGACGTTTTTCTTTTTCTTGTAGAATTTCTTTTTGTATTGAGTTTTATTCTTTTTTTGTTGTTGTAAGATTCTTCATCATCATTATCCTCTTGCTTGGGATAGGTACATTTGTTAGAAAAGTTTCCAACTTTGCCACATTTGAAGCATTTGAAGGGTAACTTCCCTTTGTATTTTCCAGATCCTTTCTTGAGTTTTCTTATAAATTTGGCCTCTTCTTCATTTTATATATCTGAGGGATTTTCATTTGGAACATGATCATGGTTCTTTTTTGCTTTTGATGCTTTGAAGGTTGTTTCCCTTTTTGATGACTTTTCTTTCCCGGTTCTCATTTCATAGGCTATAAAAAACACCCATGAAGTTCATCCATTGTAAGGTTGTCAAGGTCTTCTCGATCTTCCAAGGTAGATACTTTGGCATCATATCTCATTGGTAATGATCTCAACACATTTTGGACAATAATATTGTATTTTAGCTCTTCTTCCAATGCTCTGATTGAATTGACTATTTCATCCACTATTTGAAAATATTCTGCAATGTTTTCTTCCTCTTTCATCTTCAGACTCTCAAATTTCCCTTTGTATGTTTGAGTTTTTTCTTGCTTAACTTTTCCATGTCCTTCATATATGACTTTAATTTTTTCCTAATTTATTTTATTTTATTTACAATGCATCACTTTTACAAATATGGCGTTTGATAATCCATCCAGAATTGCATTAACAACCCTTGAATTATCATTTTAGATTTTCTTTTCAGCAACATCTGAAGGTGTGATAATTGGTGCAGTGTAATCATTTATCACATATATCTAAACATCACATCAAAGAACCATCAGATAACTTTTCATCCTTATACTCCAAAATGCATAATCATTTCCTTTGAACAATGGTGCTCTTTTGGAGGACATTCCTTCGTGTTGATCCATTGGATTTATAATAATCTACCTTCAAGTGGTTAGATTGTGGTGAAGAAATTGTTGATTAATTGGGTTGGTTGTCATTGATGTCCACCCTTGAAGAAAGTTCGGTAGTGAATTTCGGTAGCATAAAGGTTTGGGTAATGGACCCAAGTTTGTTGGATGGATAATGGTATGAGTTTTGACATATCTACAAGAAAGACTATTCTAGATGGATATTACATGTCATGCCATTTCCAGTGGTATGTGGAACGTCACATAACTCCTCACAGTTAGAGAGTTATGGCCATGTGAAGTTGGAGAACCCTCATGAGTCATCT
>SNQJ01S0077176.1:12411-31006 GCA_010110895.2 Picea sitchensis | reverse complement strand
TTTCTATCTTTATCTTCTTGACATCACTTAACATTATTTAAAATTTTAAATCTTAACAATTTCTAATTAAACAAAAAAGCATTCAACTATGGGTGAAAGTAACACTCTACGAATTTGTTTATAATTTATTTATTTGCACACAAGAAAAATTAGATGTCTATGTGATAGATATAGACCACCTATTTTTCTGTTGTGTATGTAATCTAAAATGGCATGTAATATTGCAGTTGAATTTGTAATAGGCTTTTCATACTAAATTTTTTTAATTGTGTATGTAATCTAAATGGTATGTAATATTGCAGTGGAATTTGTAATAGGCTTTTCATTTCAATAATCTAGTACTGTAATGTTCCATAAAGTTCCTTATATTAAAACAGAAGTAGTATGTTTCATTTCTAGTTAGTTTTTAATACAATTTTATTTAATGTATCCTAGTTAACCATTATTTAATATTTAATGTATCCAACTTCACAATGTTTTTTATTTATTTGATAACTAGTTTATATAAGGTTCAAGATGTAACCAATAACCAATACTAGGTAGAATTCATATATAATTAGAATGAAATATCAAAGACAATGCCATTAACTTATAGAAAAATACTCAATGTTTTTTCATTTATTTATAACTAATTTATATGAGGTTTAATATTAATTAAATTCATATATAATTAAAATGAAATACCAAAATAATACAATTAACATATAGAAAAATACTCAATATTTTTTATTTATTTGATAACTAGTTTATATGAGATTTAAGATGTAACCAATAACTAATACTAGGTAGAATTCATATATAATTAGAATGAAATACCAAAGACAATGCTATTAACTTGTAGAAAAATACTCAAAGGTTAATCCATACAATTAATGAAAATGTTATGAAGTTAATATGTTCTCACATTATTGATTTGTGAGCTAGGGGAAGTTATTTTGACTCCTTGACTCCCAAACATTTAATTATATTCTTTAAATGAGAACATATCATGTTGGAGGAAATGGTGAAAATCTAGAAAAAAAAAATGAAAATTGGTTAATTTTTTAAATGATGATATATCAAGTTTGAGGAAATTATCAAAGCTTTAATTTTTTTTTAAGAAAAATAAATGAGAGAATTTATCTTTGTTGAAAAAAGAGGAATTTAAAGTTTATCAATTTTACTAATTGAAGTTAAATCTTAATAGTGTGATTGAATTTCGAGGGTTTCGTTTTGTAAGTGGTCAAGGTTCGAAACTCATAGTAGTTGGGAGGAGACACCCAAAAAAATCTAGTCATGTTAAGTGTTGGTGTGGCCCAGGCCGAATGTGATCCCCAAGTGATTTTGACGACTTAGATGCCCCTAGATCGTAGTTTCTTAAACCATAGGTTAGTCCCACAAATAACAAATACGCTAGCAAACAAAAATTTCCTACTAATTAAAATATTAAATAATTATATAATGCATCAATAACAAAGGGTGCTCAACCTTTCATTTGACACGTAACAATATGGCCTTAAAACAAAGAGTGTACGCTCTGAAGACAATTTTGGATTCCCTTCTCAATAAATAATTGATGAAAATGGTTCAAAAAGTTATGTTCTCAATAGTTTTAAGGAAATAAATTTATTTATAGAAAACAATTTTTTTATCCAGGATAAGCAATCCTATATTTGATTTTCTAAACAAAAAATTGTTGAACACATGATAACTCAAATCTAAAATTTTGTTAATCCATAGTTCATGGAAGATGCTTTTAACAATTTATGAATTAGTAAGAAGGGATATGCAAATAACTTTGAGGATTAAGATGGATGAATGTTGAATGAAAGTATTTGACTACATATTAGCGATCGATAATGCGTTGACTACATATTAGTTTTTCCTTTGACCCAAAATATTTGCACAATACCTATTGTTGGAGCTATGGAATTAAAAGCATATATTTTTATATAATAAAAAGCAACATATATGTACTGATCTGATTGGATAAGAGATTGGAGGTCTTATTGTCGGCTTCGCTATTCCCAATGTACGATATGGCAACGTATCCAAAGTTTTTCTCGTAGACGGTATTTTTTAATCATATATTTTTCCTCTATATTGCTTGAAGGTCGATTAATGCTAGCATTAGTTGGAATGTTTGTATTAGCATTTTCTGCTAGGCGAATATATCCGTAAGTTTTCATATGTACTAAGAATATTGAAATGTTTTGATATCCAAGCTTTGTAGTGATTGAGAATTCCAAAGTTTATGGCGTCTTTGGCGGATGTATATTTGTTGAAATGTATTGACACTTATTTTGAGATGCCTCAATAGGCCTGACAACATAAATGTTTACATGACGCGACGTCCTCCAACACCCATGACAGCTTAAATGTTTGCATACCGCGAGGTCCTTAGGCAGCCTGCCAGTCTTAAATGTTTATGTAAATACACTTCTCGGAGTACATTTTTCCTAGAAATTTTCTATACAGTTACAGTGAATTTGCATAGTCTTGTTTGTCCACCGCCAGTTCGAAAAATATTGTATGTTTCATCCTTGTTCTGCCATTGAAGCTACATACATTGTTTGTTGGTTCGATGAGTGCTTCTTCTTCACTGGTTTGTCGGTTGTTGCCATTGTATGTTTCATCCTCGTAATCGTTGAAGCTACATACATTGTTTACTGGTTCGGTGAGTGATTCTTCTTCGTTGGTTTGTCAGTTGCTTCTTGTTGTTGTTTCACTCGTGATTTGACCTTCGCTTCTACATTTCATCATTTCAGAGTAAGTTTCGATGCCATAGTTTCATTTTGTATTCCTTGTTTGTTGTTCAGTGTTTGCAGTTTGCAAGTAATAATGTTTGCTTATTTGTAGTCACATGTTCCTTATATGTTTTTGGCTCCTTTTGTGCTTGGGCTGCAGTTTCATAATCGTTGGAGATACATATGTTGTTCACTGGCTCGGTGGTTCTTGTTGGTTCGTTGGTTCGTGGGTTGTTGGTTTTGTTTGTTTGGTTGGGATTTGCGCTTTGGGGCCCTAGGGGTGTAGTTCGGCATGTTCGTGCTTTCTGGCTACTTTAGTCCTTGCTATTTTCTTTTGTTTGATTCAGCCTTGTAGGGTTGGGTTGCAGCGGCAGTGGTTGGAGATTTTCTTTTTTCCTTTTTTTTGGATTATTATTGTTTTTTGGGGGTGCTTTACGGTGTTTAGCCCCTGCACCCACAAGTCGACATGCAGTTGTGTTACTTTCCATGTCTGTCGAGGCTGATATCTGTTATTCTATGAGATTTTGTTGGTGCTCCAGTCCTGCCATGAAAGAAAATAGTTGCATGCAAAATTGTTGGAGGATTACATGTGAAGTTATAATATCCGTTGTTTTTTTGTTGGAATAAAGCATATGTATGCAGGATACATTTATAAACCATGTATGGTCAGATGTGCAGATATGACATTACATGTTCTTTATCCTCTACATAGACTGGTGTGCGCACGATAGAATTTATGTTGTGCTTGAGATATGATATGTGCAACAAAGATTTTGCAAGATTATATTTTGATGTCTAGAAGCATGTCTGGGTGGTTTGCCATGGAAAAACTGAGAACTTGTATCGTGGGCACAACAGTCTGTGTAGAGGATAAAGAACATGGTTAAAGGGCATATCTGGATAAATTTCCAGGGAAAACCAGAAATCGTTTAGTTGCAGCCATGCAATTGCGTGATATTTTTTGCCTTGTAATATATTTTGGCCAAGGAAAAAAAATCTACACGTTTACAGCCATGGATAGAGAAGCGCAAAGGTTCATGTTTCTGCCTTTCTAGACTATTCGTTCAGTCAGTTTTTTTGTGTGTACATATTGCTTGTTCTCTGATGAATACCAACTTCCATTAATTTTCATTGAATTTTGTGCGTTCCCACATTCAAACAAACAGGGTAGCTGGAGAAAATGAGGGAGTCTTGAATGCATCGACAGAAGACGATATAGAAAGGTGCATGCTTGTGTTTTTGTTTCATATTGCGTTGTTTTGTATTTCATTTATGGTTTGTATATGTGTTAAACTAGTTGCGTGCCTTCCTACATGGTAAGTTATCTTGCTTACATGTGTTCCTTCCTTCATACTAAGTTGGTTCATGTCTGTTGTGTTTATGTTGCATTGCTGCATTTAAACAAACAGAATGGTTGGACAGGACGAAGGACTCTTTGGCAGGTAAATAGACATGTTTCTCTTTCTTTTAGATGTTTGTCTTCATACTAACTTGCCTTCGTGTCCATTGCATCTTCGACGTTCGACGTTGTTGCCTTGGAAAAAACAGGTTGCTTGGACAGGGAGATGAATTGTTCTATGATACAGCAGAGGGTTTTGTGGTGTATTCTTCTAAAAGGTATACCAAGTGCGCTGGTAAATTAAATATACAAACTGGGTGGGGGCATATAATATTAGACTTGAAAATGATGACTTGGCAGTAATGGGCCTTTCTGCGCTCCGTATTTCTACTTTTTCCATTTTCTATTATCCCTTTTTTTTTCTAATTCATCTGCCTAGTGTGCTTTCCAAAAATTCCTTCATGCGCCAGTTGGTGGACTAACGGATTCACATATGTGGTCATGCTTCTACCTTCTTCCACAGTTACCCACTTTCTCGATTGCGGGTTCCAGGATGGCAGGCTGAAGATTGCTACCCTAGCTTCTAGGGGTCTGCGATATACAGATTGGCCATGGTGCCCCGCGCTCACGCCCTGTTTATTGTTAAACATTTCTCTAGTTAAAAAATTTAGATGCATACAGTTTTACGGTTATTTGGTCCTTTCGATGGACAATATACAATGCATATGCTTGTTTAGTCCTGATGTTCATCTGCACATGCTTGCATCAGAAAAAGTTGGACTAGTGACACGGGCATGAGCAGTCAGTCATCCCAGACATTGGCAAACCGACAAGGCCAAAGGTAAATATGCATACACTCTTCTCTTACTATGTTTACTAAACAAATTTTTTGGGCTATATATTCATCTATGGCATGGCAGATATGTTGATGTCATCTACAATACATGGTTTGTTGCTCGTAAGAAGTATCAACAAGTACAAGCGAGATGCCAAACATGTTGCATGTTTCGCAGACTAAGAGGTTTGGTTGTGAAACTCTATATCCATAGTTCATCAAAACTATGTGTGTAATTGTAGCACACTACCATTCACTTTAGTTTTCCTGTTCAAAAAATGTCATCAGGTCTAGAGTTGTGACATCCAAAGTACTTTCAATGGAGGGCTTGAACAACTGCCAAACTATACAAGTGTTCGTCGGGGACATAATGGTTGTCTATAGCACCTACCTGGACAAGGCAAACAAAAGTACATCCATTATGTGTGCTGACATGACAGACAAGGATGCCATGATGACAGTGACACTGATTGTTCCTCCACAACTTGTCCAGAAACATGCAGAAAAGATATTTCCATGTAATGGGATATCCATTACATATTTTAATATATTTCCCAAAACAGTATATGACCGTGGTGATTGCTATCGAATTATTTCGCTTAACGAAACAAGAATTGTGGAAAAAAATCTCGTTGTTTGTTCAGAATATCGTTTCGTCTCGGACTCGACTATCAGCTAGCTTGAACAGAGCACTGATATTTACCCAATCGGAACGATTGGGGCTGTTGTCACACTGACGAGAAAATTTGGCTCGCAACACATTCTCCATATAAAGGATGGAGAGTCTGACAACGACAAGGCAATGGTACTGCTTTTCATATTCAGTTTTGTCCTTTACTTTCGCATGTGCATGTATGTCGGATAAGTTACACAAATATTCCACCATTCCATGTTGCAGCTACAATTTTTCGATATGTATTCAGATTTGTTTTCGTCAATGGAACAACAATTGCATAGAGGGCAGATTCCACTTATGTTGTTCAAAAATATAACAAAGAAGAGGGATGTTAGAGAAAGGATCTTTTGGACAACCCAGGAAACATTTGTAACAGAGTTGCAATCAGATATAGTAGAGGATATGAAGAAACTGGCTAGCTCTAGAACTGTTGTGCGTATACATCCACAAAATCATTCTCACTTTGCTTATAGAAATAGCCTTCAACAAATTTATGCGCCTGCATAATTTTTATTTTATTTTTAAAGGGGAGGGGGGTGTGCAATTGTGTATTATGTTGTTCAATGTATTAATCCCTTTGCTCACGTTCCCAGGTTGAAGGTATTTTAGTTGCAACCAATGTGTACTCGATCCCCTTTGAGCCTGTATGTGCAAAATGCAACTCCGCTACTTCTGCCTCCGCTTTGATAAGTGATGATACGATTGATTTTCTGCGATGCGGTGAAAAATGTCCATATATATATGGACATTACGTGAATGTTGTTATTTGAACCATGGGAAACACAACCGTGCATTGTACGGTTAGGCAGCCTCTGTTACAAAATGTGCTTCCTGAGTTGGTAGAGTTGTCATATGAAACGTATCTACAGAAAAAGGCAAGCAGTGTCTACATGCTGCGGCAGCTTCGGATACACAGCAAATGCACCTTGAATGAGGACAATGCAACTTTGCATATCGGCTAAAGAAGGGGAAAGAAATATATATCAAACTTTGGAAGGAAACAAAAATACCTCATGTGTCTCTATAACATTTGTTCAACATCTAGATGAATGTTCGTTGGACTTGGACCATATCTCTGTAATCCCCATATATTGCATGTTCCTGGTTATTTTCTACTGGGAACATATACAAGATGCAAGAGAAAATGAATGCGGCGACGTCTTTTATTTGTATATCAAATTGTTTGGTGCAAAGGTCGATGGGTTATGCTCTGTGGAACCTTCTGGGAACTTGCTTGCGGTCTGTTTAAAGTATGGTTGGTTCTCTATCAATTTGTATACTGTTCAAATCCAACTGTCCTTTGGAGGACATGGAACAATATAATTGAATTTTTTAGCCAGTTGACCTGCAGATCTGCCTGATAATTTCTATGGCATTGTGACGCAAATGTACTATGTGGCTTTCTTTAGCAGATTTCCTTGATCGGTGAACTTGTTTTATTATTGTTCTGAAATAATTTGAAATCAACGAATATATAGTGTGTGAAGTGAAACTTTCCTATCATAGCAACAAGAGGCTCTTAAAATTCAAATTGGTCGTTGTTTTGGCATTTTTGATTATCCGATAAACTTGGAAAAATTAATATCCTAGAATAATTTGAAATCAATGAATATATACTGTGCGGAGTGCAGGTGTGTTATCATATGAACAAGAAAGCCTTAAAATTCAAATTGTTCCTTGTTATGCTTGTGATGATAGAATTTTAAATAAACTTTCTTTTGTTTGCTTCATTTTTTTTGAAAATAAGTGATTTAACATCCTTCAATAATTTAATGTAATTCACTTGTGCAATATCAATAGTTAATATTAATAATTTAGTATTTGAAAATAATGTTTTTAGATAAATTTAGATAGGATGAGCATCCCTAAACAATTACAATCTTGAAGCCGCTAGACATGGAGTCCACAAGTCTGCCTGTCAATATGTATATCGCGGAAGTTTGGGTGATATTTGCAGAACACAGAACAAAAGAGGCTCAAATTTCAGCCCGCCAGGCTGAGAACCTGTGGTCCAAAAAGTGCCCAAGTATGGAACGAGCGATCCGCATATGCTCTATAAAATGTCGTCCATACTTTATAAAATTACATGTTTAGTATGTATTGGTCATTTTTCGAAAAAAAATTATATCAGTCACTCGACCAGATTGTACAAACTTTCTTGTCTAATTAAATTCTACAATATCAAAATTTAATATTAATAATTTAGTATTGAAAATAATGTTTTTAGATATGTTAGATAGTTGATAGGGATTAGCATCTGTAAACAATGGAAAACTTGAACCCGCCAGCCCTCAATTCCATCTGTCAATCTGTATAACGCGGAACTCCGAGTGTTATTTGGAGGACACATAACAATGAAACTGCAATGTTGAGCCAGCCAGCTCGTAGGTCCGCTTGTCAATTTGAATATCACAGAATTGTGAGTGGTATTTGTACAGCGTGGAACAATAGAGGCCCAATTTTCAGCCCTCCAACCCCAGAGCCCCTGATAAAAAAAATGGCTAAATATGGAATTCATACTGGATCACTACGAGACAATAAAAGTGCAATGTTCAGCCAACCAACCCGAGTCTGCCTGTCAATTTGTATATCGCGGAAGTTTGGCTGCTATTTGTAGGGAATAGAACAATAAAACCTCAATTTTCAGCCCGTCGGGCCGCAAACCCGCGATCCAAAAAGTGCCTAAGTATGGAATAAGGAATGCACATATGCTCTATAAAATATCATGTCCATACTTTATAAAAGTACATGTTTACTATGTATTGCTCGTTTGTCGAAAAACTTTTATATCAGTCGGTCCACCAAAATGGACAAACTTTGTCCTCTGCTTAAATTTTGCAATATCAATATGTAATATTAATAATTTAGTATTGAAAATAATGTTTTTTTATATGTTGGATAGTTGATAGGGATTGGCATCCCTAAACAATGGCAAATTTGAACCCGCCAGCCCTTGAGTCCATCTGTGAATGTGCATATCGTGGAAGTCTGAGTACTATTTGGAGGACATGAAACAATGAAAGTGCAATGTTCAACCAGCCAGCCCGAGAGCCCCCAATCAAAAAAAGTGACTAAATATGGAATTAATACGGGATCGCTACAGAACAATAAAAATGCAATGTTCAACGAACCAACCCGCAAGTCCTCCTGTCAATTTGTATATCGCAGAATTCTGGGTGGTATTTGTAGGACACAGAACAATAGAGACTCTATTTTCAGCCCACCAGGTCGCGAACCCGCGATCCAAAAAGTGCCTAAGTATGGAATGAGGGATCCGCATATGCTCTGTAAAATCTCATGCCCATACTTTATATAGAGACTCATGTCCACAAGTCTGCATGTCAATTTGTATATCGTGGAAGTCTATGTGCTATTTGTAGGACACGGAACAATAGATACTCAATTTTCAGCCCGCCAGGCTGCGAACCCGCGATCCAAAAAGTGCCCCAAGTATGGAATGATGGATCCGCATATGTTCTAGAACAATAAAAATGCAATGTTAAGCCAAGCAGTCCTCCTGTCAATTTGTATATCATGGAAGTCTGGGTGCTATTTGTAGGACACAGAACAATAGAGACTATATTTTCAGCCCGCCATGTCACGAACCCGTAATCCAAAAAGTGCCTAAGTATGGAATGAGGGATCTGCATATGCTCTATAAAATCTCATGTCCATACTTTATATAGAGATTCATCTCTGCAAGTCTGCTTGTCAATTTGTATATCACGGAAGTGTAGGTGTTATTTGTAGGACAAGAAACAATAGATACTCAATTTTCAGCCCGCCAAGTCGTGAACCCGCGATCCAAAAAGTACCCCAAGTATGGAATGAGGGATTCACATATGTTCTATAAAATCTCATGTCCATACTTTATAAAAGTACATGTTTACTATGTATTGCTCGTTTGTCGGAAAAAAATTATATCAGTCGGTCCACCAAAATGGACAAACTTTGTCCTCTGCTTAAATTCTACAATATCAATATGTAATATTAATAATTTAGTATTGAAAATAATGTTTTTTTATATGTTGGATAGTTGATATGGATTTCCATCCCTAAAAAATGGAAAATTTGAACCCGACAGCCCTCGAGTCCATCTGTGAATGTGCATATCGCAGAATTCCAAGTGTTGTTTGGAGGACACAGAACAATGAAAGTGCAATGTTCAGCCAGTGAGCCCGAGAGCCCACGATAAAAAAGTGGCTAAATATGGAATTAATACGGGATGGCTACAAAACAATAAAAATGCAATGTTCCGCGAAGAAGCCCGCAAGTCCTCCTGTCAATTTGTATATCGTGGAAGTCTGGGTGGTATTTGTAGGACACGGAACAATAGAGACTCTATTTTCAACCCGCCAGGTCGTGAACCCGCGATCCAAAAAGTGCCTAAGTATGGAATGAGGGATCCACATATGCTCTATAAAATCTCATGCCCATACTTTATATAGAGACTCATGTCCACAAGTTTGCCTGTAAATTTGTATATCGCGGAAGTCTAGGTGTTATTTGTAGTACACAAAACAATAGATACTCAATTTTCAACCCACCAGGCCACGAACCTGCGATCCAAAAAGTGCCCAAGTATGGAATGAGGGATCTGCATATGTTCTAGAACAATAAAAATGCAATGTTCAGCCAAGCAGCCCGTAGGTCCTCCTATCAATTTGTATATCGCAGAAGTCTGGGTGCTATTTGTAGGACACAGAATAATAGAGACTTTATTTTCAACCCGCCAGGCCACGAAACCGCGATCCAAAAAGTGCCCAAGTATGGAATGAGGGATCTGCATATGTTCTAGAACAATAAAAATGCAATGTTCAGCCAAGCAGCCCGTAGGTCCTCCTATCAATTTGTATATCGCAGAAGTTTGGGTGCTATTTGTAGAACACTGAATAATAGAGACTCTATTTTCAGCCTGCCAGGCCACGAAACCGCGATCCAAAAAGTGCCTAAGTATGGAATGAGGGATCCGCATATGCTCTATAAAATCTCATGTCCATACTTTATATAGAAAGTCATCTACGCAAGTCCACCTGTAAATTTGTATATCGCGGAAGTGTAGGTGCTATTTGTAGGACACGGAACAATAGATACTCAATTTTCAGCCCGCCGGGCCGTAAACCCGCAATCCAAAAACTGCCCAAGTATGGAATGAGGGATTCACATATGTTCTATAAAATCTCATGTCCATACTTTATAAAATTACATGTTTACTATATATTGCTCGTTTGTCAAAAAACAATTATATCAGTCGGTCCACCAAAATGGACAAACTTTGTCCTTTGCTTAAATTCTGCAATATCAATATGTAATATTAATAATTTAGTATTGAAAATAATGTTTTTTTATATGTTGGATAGTTGATAGGGATTTCCATCCCTAAAAAATGAAAAATTTGAACCCGCCAGCCCTCGAGTCCATCTGTGAATGTTCATATCGCGGAAGTTTGAGTGCAATTTGGAGGACACGGAACAATGAAAGTGTAATGTTCAGCCAGCCAGCCCGAGAGCCCTTGATCAAAGAAAGTGGCTAAATATGGAATTAATACGGGATCGCTATGGAACAATAAAAATGCAATGTTCAGTGAAGCAGCCCACAAGTCCTCCAGTCAATTTGTATATCGCGGAAGTCTGGGTGGTATTTATAGGACACGGAACAATAGAGACTATTTTCAGCCCGCCAAGTCGCGAACCCGCGATCCAAAAAGTGTCTAAGTATGGAATGAGGGATCCACATATGCTCTGTAAAATCTCATGCCCATACTTTATATAGAGACTCATGTCCACAAGTCCACCTGTCAATGTGTATATTGTAGAAGTCTAGGTGCTATTTGTAGGACACAAAACAATAGATACTCAATTTTCAGCCCGCGAACCCGTGATCCAAAAAGTGCCCAAGAATGGAATGAAGGATCCAGATATGTTCTAGAACAATAAAAATGCAATGTTCATCCAAGCAGCCCATAGGTCCTCCTGTCAATTTGTATATCGCAGAAGTCTGGGTGCTATTTGTAGGACATGAAACAATAGAGACTCTATTTTCAGCTCGCCAGGCCGCGAACCCATGATCCAAAAAGTGCCTAAGTATGGAATGAGGGATCTGCATATGCTCTATAAAATCTCATGTCCATACTTATATAGAGAGTCAGCTCCGCAAGTCTACCTGTCAATTTGTATATCGCGGAAGTGTAGGTACTATTTGTAGGACACAGAACAATAGATACTCAATTTTCAGCCTGTCAGACCGCGATCCAAAATTTGCCCAAGTATGGAATGAGGGATTCGCATATGTTCTATACAATCTCATGTCCATACTTTATAAAAGTACATGTTTACTATGCATTTCTCATTTGTCGGATTACTTTTATATCACTCGTCAGATTGTACAAACTTTCTCGTCTAATTAAATTATGCAATATCAATATTTAACAATAATAATTTACCGCAGGTCCACTTCTGAATTTGTATATAGCGGAATTGTGGGTGCTATTTGTAGAGTGCGGAACAATAGAGGCCCAATTTTTTGCCCGCCAACCCGAGAGCCCCTGATCCAAAAAAATGGCTTAATATGGAATTAATACAGAATCGCTATGGGACAAGAAAAGTGCAACGTTCAACCAACCAACCCAAAAGTCTGCCTATCTATTTGTATATCGTGGAAGTGTGGGTGCTATTTGTAGGACACAGAACAATGGAGGCTCAATTTTCATCCCGCCAGGCCGATAACCCGTAATCAAAAAAGTGCCTAAGTATGGAATGAGGGATCTGCATATGCTCTATAAAATCTCATGTCCATACTTTATAAAAGTACATGTCTACTATGTATTGTTTGTCTGTCGCAAAACTTTTAAATAACTTGCCTGACCAGATTGTACAAACTTTCTCATCTAATGAAATTCTACAAGATCAATATGTAATATTAATAATTTAGTATTGAAAATAATGTTTTTAGATATGTTAGATAGTTGATAGAGATTGTCATCCCTAAACAATGGCAATCTTGAACCCGCCAGCCCTCAATTCCATCTTTCAATCTGTATATTGCGGAACTCTGAGTGTTATTTGGAGGACACGGAACAATGAAAGTGCAATGTTGAGCCAACCAGCCCATAGGTCCACTTGTCAATTTACAAATTCCGCGACATACAAATTGACGGCCGATATCTGTCACTGAGATGCAATATGACCATCGGCCCTTCACATCTCCTGGGTATATCTTTTGTTGTTTTTCTTTGGTCACCCGCCTAACCTCTCTCCATACTTTGGTATTTCTTGGAATCGGTTTCTCCATCACCACTGCCTTCGTACTTGTTTCTAGATATGCAATAATTAAGTTTTAATGCTAGTAGCCATCCTGCAAGAAACGTTAAGATTGTCATTAATGTCCAGAAATCTAGAGAAGCTTTGTCATTACTACGAATTAAACTAAGATTTGTGCACAAGTATGTTATCCTTTCCAAGTATTCATTTGAAAGGCGATGCAATCTTTTTTTTTTTGTGCGCAGACGGGTTGGTCCTTCTAAGAAATTTCTAATTCTTAATCTCTTTTTGTCGTCACCACCACCTTCACACTTTTTTCTAATTGTGCAATTATTGAGTTGTCATGGTGACAGCTCATTCGGCACAAACCCTGGAAACTGTCATTGATCAGGGAAAGGCTCGAGGAGATATTCCATTGATATGCATTAAACCATAATTTGCAGAGGGTTATATTATCCCTCCTTGATTTTCATTTCAAACATCGTCTCGAGTAAACAAAAATTCTTAATAACTTCTAAAAGCAGTTCTCTCCACACACAGTAAACACATTGGGGCATAATGGCCAGAGGTTCCACTATTCCAGGGCATATTCTTATTATTCATCTCCCTCCGCCCAGGAGAAAAAAAGGAGATGGTCCCTTGGTACACTGACAGATATATTTCAAGCCAAAAAATTCCATGGCAACCCTGGTTGCTCAGAGAACCTACCCACTTGCATTCATGGTTGTCGCAGAAGTTGATGTCATGAATTTCGAGCCGGAAGAAGATGATCTGATGGACGATGATACGATAATGGATGATGGCAATGCAGAGAATCTTCCCACTCCTGCACCCAAATTTAAATCAACCATAACAAATGGAACTTCTTGGCTCGGTGATGGCAGTGATGAGAACAACAAAAGGAGTTTCAGAAAAGAAATCGATGGTGAATGCAACAACCACTTTGCAGCGCGAAAGTAGGAATTCCATAGTTCCAAATTAGTCTGTTCTGGGCAGAAGAGTTTCACTGTAAAGCAATGATATGTTGATGCTCCTAGAGATATATTTCAAGCCAAAAAATTATTGATTAACATCTTCGGGAATCAGCTCCAAAACTCTCGCTGCTGCAAGGCATTTTCCTACTAGTCATCTCCTTATGCCCATAATGGACTAATTTGGGCCTCTGGAATTGCACATGCAAGCTGTGCTACTGAATTTTTTTGGACTATGCAGAGGCGGTTTCATCTAAGGGCTATTCCACTTGCCCTGCAACCATTTTTATCTTCTTCCTCAGGGGAATCTTGTGAAAAATATCAATTTCAGCACAGGATGATTCATCGAAGAGAAAACTGCAAAGATCTTGCATACTACGGATCTCGTGCCTGTGTTTGTCATAGATACCTTCAATGTTTTGGCTAGAAGAACTGGGTCCAATTTCTAAGGATAGATGTACAATACTCGGTGTTTTTCTTATTTTTTAAAATGGATTTTCTATTAAAAAATATGTGCCTTCGACTCTTCGTTGTTGCCTCTTTTCTGGGTTTAATACATGTTCTAATTGACATGGTTCAGTGCTCTCGTGCTTCTTCGATATTGTGTTTACTTAGCTTATCTTTTCGAAGATGGAACATCTAACAATTATATGCCAATGTACTGTGTGAATCCACCAGCTTTTTATGCAAACAAAAAATTGATTACATAATTTCAAACCAATGTTCAATTATATTCGTAATGCAGATAGAACATAGCAATACCAATGTACAATGTTGCAGCAAAATTGTTATTCTTTCCAATAAAATCTAATCTTCAACAAAGCATTTGTTGACAATTAGTAGAAAATGAAGTTTAGTCGTTAAGTTAATATGTTACAGTCATGGAATAATGTATCAAGAACATAGTTACACTCACATGTTGCAATAAAATCTAATCTTCAACAACGCATTTTCTGACAACTAGTAGAACATCATGGTTTTGCAACAATGGGGCTTCTTTGAAACCAATTCGTGCTTACGAAAACTGCTTTCCGCCTTTCTATTTTCCCACTCTTTTATTCCCTCTAGTTTATCTTCCTGGTTACTTAATCGTTTTTCACCCGAAAATGCCTTGCTCTGCAGCTTCGCGGATTCACGCATTTCCAACGACCACTTCCCCTTTATTTAAATTGACCCTCTATTGTTCCCTGTCCCACAACTGGCACCCAGAGTTCTGTGATATACAAATTGACAGACGAACTTGCGCGTTGGTCAGGTCAACATTGCTCAACGCGTGGGTGGTCTTGCGTGTTCACAGATGCATTCGTGCTCTTTTATCACGACACTGACCGAACGCTTCCCCATTCCATACCCAGAAACTTCTCCAACCGTGAATTCCCGCTAGGCGGTCTCTACATTGGACTTACGTTGTTCCATGGCCTACGAACAGTACCGTCACTTCCGCGATATACAAATTTGAAACCATTCTTAGATCATACCCTCTTCCGTATTACGGTCCACCTATCCTCTTCTGTATTACGGTCCACCTATCATTCCCTCTTCCGTGGTGCACATTTTTGCACTAAAAACTTCTGAGAAATACAATTTAACGGTCGGGTCCTCGCATATTTAGTGGAACTATTGTCACCCCATTTTGAAGCTCGACTGTCCTCTTTCCATACTTCGCCATTTGTTCAAATTTCTTTGACGGATCGTCGGTTTGGTGGGTTGAAGAAATATTCAGTTCATAGTCATTGTTTCCTGTGCATGCGCCCCTTTGCAATTAGTAGTTGGCAATTATATATAAGATCTTATTGCTACACATGCAATTAGCAATTTCCTTATTCCATACTTAGCCACTTTTCTAGAATTCCACAAATATACAAATCGGCCGTTGAACTGCCCCATCATGATCTCTTCCGTTTTATACATTTTGCACTCAAAAATTCTGAAACATGAAATTTGACCATGCAACACTCAGTTGTCATGACTATCCCTGTAACCCTTTTTTGAATCTCGTCCGACCGCTTTTCAAAGCTTGTCATTCTTTCCTTGCTCTTCGTTGTCTCCGTCACCTTCGCGCTTGTCTATTATAAAAGAAAATAAAAAGTTATATATATATATATATACATATCTTGTTTCTAAATATGGAATTACTAGCATTTAATTCTAATAGGTCATCATGCAGAAACCGTATAGATTGTCATTGATGGGTGAAAGGCTCGAGAACATCTCGTATTGATGTGCATTAAACCAAAATTTGTGGGGGGATTATATTATCCCTTCTGAGTGTTCATTTCAAAATCATGAAATCCCGTTCACACGGAGTGGCCTTCACACGTTCACGAAGCCTTCATTCCTTAATTTCTCTTCGTCGTACCCACCACCTTCGCATTTCTAAATATGTAATAAATAAACTTTACTCCTAACAGTTCATCATGCACCACCAATACAGATTGTCATTAATCAGCGAAAGGCTCGAGGAGCTTTCCCATTCATAAGCATTTAACCAAGATTTACCGACAATTTACACTATCGGCTCTAACTGTTCATTTAAACCATCATCTACAGCAAAGAAACCTTCTCATAAACCTATGGCATCAGCTCGACAACAGTTTTGTGGAGATACAGTGAACATCTTCGGGCGTGAGGACCAGAACTTTCACTGGTCCAGGGCATTTTCTTATTACTCAACCTCTGTCGCAGAGAACCAAGTAATTTGGACCTCCGGGATTGCTCATGCAGGTTGTGTCCCTGAGGTTTTTGACTGTAAGGACCTGGTCTCTTGGTGTGAAGATAAATTTATTGCAGAGAAAAGAATTATTCCACTGCAGGACCGCTCTTCTGTTTCTTTGTCACCTCAGGTGTTCCGCCAGATGTTGAAATTGTCGGAGCCAACATTGTCGTTCAAAGGAGAAGATTGCAAACAGTTCCTAGCAAAGCGTAATAATGGATTGGACCTCTTGCCCCTTTTTCTAGAAAACCTAAATCTAGTTCCTGAATATATTACAAGCATGCAGGTTAGTTCATTTAGAAATCCATTTCGCAAAATTGCCTGGCTATTTACAAGAATAACAGGACAAGAGTCCACATCTACTGTTTCCCGCATGGCTCTTTATATTTTGTATTTCACAGTCAATGACCAAGCCATTTTTTATTGGGGCAAGTTAATTTCCCATGAAATCTCTTCCCAATTGTCAAGCTACAAAAGGGAAAAGAAATTTCATATGTCATCCTATTTAGTTTTTGCAATAGCACATTCCTATCAGTTTCTGCAATTGTCTTTGTCCAAGAATGTCAACTGCAAATTCCACCCAGTAACGTTCTGGTACCAGGCCTTGTGGAAGCACAAGGATTCCCATTATTTTTATGAGGTTTTTAATGGCTTCTTGTCTGTTTTCAAAGTTTTGTTGTTAGGAGAAGATGCTCCCCGCATATCTGAACAGGCAACTAGTTTTTTGGACAAGAAGGGGACACTCGAACATTTGGATAATTACACTGTCATAAGAATTTTTGGATCCACGGAACAACCTTCTCTCCTTCCATGTCACATTACAGACAAAATGTTTGTTGCTTAAGTAGCACGTCAATACAACTATCGGTTCCATTTGTTCCAAAGGAAGAAAAAAATAGTTCATTCCTCTGCCTTGGAAAATAGGGGAGTTCGTGTTGAAAAACGTCAACAAAATTGATGATTTCGCAGCACATTCTAGCATCTCCAACCTGAGATATGCTGAAGACATAAGAGGATTCGACCCCTATGATATTTTTAGACAACATTTACAAACACTTGGCCTTGACGATTGTTTTGTAAATAAACACCTGCCCAAAAACATAGACAGTGGCGACAACGGTCCTGCCTCTGATGTTGACGAGGTACAGACAGTGCAAAGCTACACTAAATTGTACACGTAACAGGGGAAAGGCCCTGGTGATAAGAGTGTTCAATCTGCAAATACCACTCCAAAAAGTACTACATCTCGGAGCATCGCTCCAACGGCCCATCATAGCAACAAACAAACCCAGAGTTCTTCAAACGGAGGAGGAGATAACGACCCTCCTCACTCTAAAATTGATAGTTCTCACAAGCTTCCAGTAGAGAAGAAGATAAAAAAAAATGTGGGGCAAGCGGAAGAGTCGGAAATTCAGAGTGAGAACATGGAACTTGACACTGATCTGGATACCATGATCCACTTCCTTGATCAGCCCAGAGACGACATCCACCATAGCCATCCAATGGACATATCCATTACCAAAAATTTTGACGAAGATGAATCATTCGTGTTCCAGAGCATTGTTTTTTATAGTCGGAACAAAAAATTGATAATTCAAAAAAAAATGTTAAAAATAAGAAAGGAAAATCTCGTTCAGAGGTTGACGTTTCCAACATGCGGCCATCCCAAATCTGTCAACTTCACACCGCGACCGGAGAAGCACTTCATGATTCCATTGGAGGCATCGAGACCGATAATGCCAGACTGAAGGACTGAATCAAGGAATTGGAAGACGCTTTCATTCATCTGCCATTGATTGTCGATCCTTTGGCAATAGCCATGCTTGGCACTCTTGCACCCAATGTAAAAGCATCCTCCACCCTGCTCGCATCCTGTAAAGGATATGTGGAGAACAATATCAAAAAAAGAGTGGAACTGGTTACCGAGGTGTGGAAAATATCACAAACCATTACTTCCCTTGGAACCAGGGCACATAGCTTGCTCGAGCTTTTGCAAGTCGAATTAAAATATGAAGAAAAATTCTTTTTAAAAACGGTCATCCCTTTTGGCAAGATTGTCAACAATATGACAGAAAC